>NMUG010001067.1:0-19080 GCA_002855965.1 Monotropa hypopitys
GAAAATTTGGGGAGGGGAATTGTTTCTTTAAGTGTGAAAAATCCCTCAGAATATCGAGTGCTCCGGACGAGGCCGGGTCACAAGGCATTCCTTAAATACGAGTCCAGTAGCTACTGCAAGCTTTCACTCTGGAGTACGAATTCCGGAATTTGGTTTTATTTGAAAGTATTTTTAAGGAAGCGAAAGTTAATCGCTGCAGAGAGATAGAGTATGCTGGTTTGTATGGACTGGAGTATATTATATATCATATATATAAACCGAGCTGGATATATTCCGAGCTAGACGGCAACAATCTGTAAGATATCATATATAACCGAGCTGGAATATATTTCTGAGCTAGACGACAACAAGTTGTAAGATATCATATATAACCGAGTTGGAATATATTTCCGAGCTAGACGGCAGCAGTTGATATGGTATTTTAGGGCGAAGACATCTTTATGTTCTTCTCGTACGCGACTGCGGAGCCGGCATAGCCAAGCATGTATCGAATTCATAACGAGGAGAAGACATAAAATAATGAATTCTTTAACAGATATATGTTATAAAGCGTAAAAGACGAAATTATAAGATAAAAGCAAATTGTATTGCTATATTCGTACAATTCCGGGCGGTAGTGATAACTTCTTTAAAATATAGTAAGGCATAGTGTCGGACGAGGCCGATCGACTAATGCCGAACTATAGATTAGAAGATTATCTAACCGCCGAAGAATAACTAAATCAAAACGGTATTTACCGTGTAAAAATTACAATTTGTCGGATTTTTGGGAGTATTGTGGAGTGTTTGCACTTGTGAAGTAGTTGTGGGATCCTTAGAAATGGAGGAGATTAGCTCCTATTTATAGGAGAGTAATGTCGCAACTATAGTTGCGACATTGGGGCACTCCTGCCCAGATGGCTGCCACGTGGCAAGCTGGCTGGCATTAGCTGGTTGGAAGCTTCCAGGGTTGGGTTTGGCTTTATCCTTTGGCGAAAATTAATAAAAAATTAAATAAAATGGAAAATAAAATATCTAAAATCGTGAAAATATCCCGGAGTTCTGAATCTTGGTCCGAAGCTTCCTTTTGCGCTTGGTCGTCCCCTTGACGAACTCGGACTTTGATGATTTAAATTTGATATTCCCGATCGTAGAGTTGGATCAGGAATATAGCAAATGTCTCGGGTCTGAAACGGACGTTTCCCGGGAAATCTCTAGAATCCGGCTCCGTTGTTTATAATAAAGAGAAAAGTGCGGGTTGCAACCTCTTGGACTACTCAGCTTCCGACAAATCTGCTCCGCTAGGAATGCCAAACTTCGAAGATAAGATCCGTACAAAATTCGTTTACTGATTTCCGAGGCTGTTGGTCAGCTGCACGGAGAACCGAACGGATTGTCCTTTATCTCTAACTGAACCCCGAATCTGGATCTGACGGGCTCAGTTTTTATGCTGTTCTCTCTGTTATAAGAATGTCTTCGATATTCTGCTCGGACGCGGAAATTCGGTTGTTCGTGGGAAATCTGCTCATTCCCGAGAATTCTTGGCGGACGAGATTCATTGCCGTAAATGAAATGAAAAGCGGTAGGTGTACCTTTTCGATTGCTCGGCTTCCGACAAATCTGCTCCGCTAGGAATGCCAGATCTTGGAGATAAGGTCCGTATAAAATCTGTTTATCAATTTCCGGGACTTTTGGCCGGCCGCATAAAAGAGATCGGATACTTTATTAAATCCCGGATTTGAATCTGACGGATTTAATTTTTCTGACTGCCTTACGATAATTGATTTGCTGCCCATATTCCATCTGACAACAAAATTCTGACTGCGGATGCGGGATTCTGCTCGTTCCCGGATATTCTGCCTGTTCGGATGCGGTTTCGGTGCCGTCCGTCGGAAATTTTCTGAATGGATGCGTTGCCTTTATATTCTGAGACAGGAGAATGTTCCTTAACACTTTATCGCTGCTCGTTGACTGTTGTTGAAATTTTCAGAGACCGTCGGTGCTGTCCGTGAGAAGTCCGAACATCCCGGATGTGCATATTAATCCCTGGAAAAATATGTTTGCTGATTTCTGAATATTTTTAAAGGGTGAGTCAAAATTTGGGTATCAACAACCGGCATGCCCCCAGACCCTTTTTGTTTTCTTATTTCAAGGATTATATAAGGATAACTAAGTAAATTATCACATTATTTCTTTATCCACCCATTTCAACTACCATACAGACTCGTTCTTAGTTCCCTTCTTAATTAACTCTTCTTTATAACATATCCACCTCTTGTTCTCTTATTCTTTATCCACCCAAAACCTTATTCCCTGCTAAATGGGCCATCATATCCTCAAATGTTGAACAGTTGAGTTTGTTTGAGAGTGATGGTTTACTTTTGGTTGGAGGTTGTAGATTTGATGCTAAGAACGGACACTCTCCCGGGCCATGCGAGTCCGTGTCCCGGACGTGTCGGACACGGACACGCTCGGACACGCTCCCGACACGTGTCGGACATGTTAATTTAAGTGTCCGAATATTTAATCATTTTTTGTTTAGTCGGACACGTTCCCGACACGCTAGGGACACGCGGCGGACACGCTCGGGGACACGTTTTGGGTCAAAATAGAATTATCATAACATTTGATTGGGTCCAAAGTGCTATTTCCATAACTTAGGGGGTAGCAATGTAAAGAAATAGACACGCGATTTCACTCCTGTTTTCATTTAACGTAAAATTCAAAATCACGACTGCGCTCAACTGCTCTCGCACAAACCTTCTCCTGCTCTTGCTCCTGCTCTCGACTGTTCTTTGCACAACCGTACTGACAGTACAGTAAGAATCTCCCAAAATTTTGGTTCTGAATTTTTTTTTTGTATTATAATTTACAGTAGTAATCACCCAATTTTTTTGTTCTGAATTTTTTTTTGTATTACAGTACAGTAGAAATCTCCCAAATTTTTGGTTCTGAATTTTTTTTGTATTAATAAAATTTTATAAATTATATAAAATTTTACAAAAATCATTATATATATATATTAACGTGTCCTCCATCGTGTCTGTGTCCTAGTTTTTGGAAAAATCACGTGTCCGCGTATCCGTGTCCGTGTCCGTGCTTCCTAGATTTGGTGTTGTAAATTGAATCATATGTTTGGTCCTTTAAAATGCAGGGAACTTCTTATTTCTTTCTGTAGAGCAACAGGGCAGAAACCACAACGGATAATATTTTACCGGTACTATCAGTCTCCTATGTTGCACTCAATGTAGTTTTGGTGGGATTGTGCCTTTTAAAGAGTTCTCTTTTTTGTTGTAAAGGGATGGTGTCAGTGAAGGACAGTTCTACCAGGTTTTGCTTTATAGACTTGGTGCTATTCGAAAGGTGATTCCATTTTATGCTTTAATTTTTTTGTTTTGCTTGATTACTTTCTTTTATCGTTACAAACCTCATTCCATTTTGTTTACTTAATATGTATCCAGGCTTGTGCATCTTTAGAGCCCAACTATCAGCCACCTGTCACTTTTGTTGTGGTTCAGAAACGACATCACACAAAATTGTTTGCCAATAACCATTCTGATCGAAATGCAGTGGACAGGAGCGGAAATATATTGTCGTGTAAGCAAGCAAGTCTGATATCATTGTGGCTTGCATTACTGGGTTGACTCATAATCCTTTGTGATGTAATCTCGGTTTATGGGAATTTTACAGGTACAATTATGGATTCCAAAATTTGCCATCCCACTGAATTTGACTTCTATCTGTGCAGTCATGCTGGCATACAAGTATATAGTTGTCATTAACTGGTCATCATAGCTTTGAATATCAACTGTTTTGGAATTTGTTTTTAATTAATTTTCTTCATGGTTGATGATAGGGTACTAGTCGACCAGCTCACTACCATGTGCTGTGGGATGAGAACAATTTCACAGCCGATGGGCTCCAGTCATTGACAAATAACCTTTGCTACACGTAAGTCTGCTTCTGAGATCCAGATACTAAGGATTGCAAAAGTTGTAGTTCACAAGCCAGTGACGTAGATGAATTCTCTTTACCTTCTTGTCTTTGGTCTTTTCTTTAAATGTTCATATAATTTTAAGAAAATCATCAAGCTATGGCCTCATCAATTCAGTATGGCTCTGGTGTTTTTATTGTTGTCTCCTTGCTGGTATGTTCATTAACTCAGAATGGGTATTGTACTACTATGCAGTTATGCGAGGTGTACCCGCTCCGTCTCTATTGGTTAGTTCCACTAAATTTTCCTTCATGTCTTTGAATCCTTCCCATCCATCTTTTTAGCTCGGTTTGTGTTTCATGAGAATGTTATCAATAGATGGTGGGTTGTATTATTGCTAATTCTGTCTTTTTGTTTGTTTATTTGGTCAGTGTCGCCTGCATACTATGCTCCCCTGGCAGCTTTTCGAGCTCGCTTCTATATGGAACCGGAGAGATCGGATAGCGGTTCAATGACGAGTGCAGCTGCTTCTCGTGGTATGATGGTTGGTGTAGGTGCACGTAGCACAAGGGTTGCCAGGTGCTAATGCTCCTGTCAGACCCCTCCCTGCCCTTAAAGACAATGTGAAGAGGGTCATGTTTTACTGCTAGATGCCTCCATCTCTCTCTCTCCCACACACATACATTAAAATGTGTGACCTTTTGTGGTTCCGCTTGATCTCCACTCATTAAAACGCTTTGGTGTCTGATCTTGTTCTACTCTAGTGAGACACTGATTGTTTCCTCTTTCTATATATTTCCCTATCTGATTCATGTGCTCTGCAAGAGAAAGATAGTATCATTCTACTTTGTCGTATGGAGTTGGACGTGTGATGTTCAAACACAAATCCGGACATAGATGTGTGCTCCATTTTATTGTATGTGGATTCTACACACATTTGTGTTTGCACGTCCCAAGTCTTTCCTTTTATTTTTGCAATATAGTGAATTTTGTTTTATAGGCTGGCCTGAGTCAAATTTGGAGGGGACAGTATAGAGGTTTTTTTTTGGGGTGGAGCATCATGTTTCCCTTCCACTTTTTGTTTTCTTCATTTTCTTGTGTATTTGAGGCTCTTAGAAATTTGGAGAGTGCTTTTCCTTTCTCGTCATCTAAAATTTAACTATCTTACTTAAATGAATGGGTAGATCATATCTGTTCATTTCTCTTATATCAAAGTTGTATTAGTTGGGTATCAGTGCTAGAGCTCCTCCCATGGGCTGAAATTTGGTTATCAGAGACGCGGTACATTACAGAGCCTGGTGGTGTGGTGCCTTCTCCCTGACTGGGGTGTTGTGGTGTCTTATTCTTCTTCTTGCACGAGTTGTGGCTTATGTTCCTCTGTTGCTGTTACTGTTTTGCTCGCTCTTGCTGCATTCCATCTCTTTGTTTCTTTTTTCTTCCATACGATACAAACTGGGAATGGCCAATCACAAATAGTTGTATTTTTTAGAATATAGACAAAATGCTATGTGCAGTGATCGTTTCAGGATCTTGTATCTCGAGATTCTGCATGAATGATCTGATTTTTTGATAAATTTAAAAATAATATTTTATATAATCATGTAAAAAATTAGTTTATTTCGATAATTGTAATTGTTTGATCCAAAATTATTGAAGTTTTAGGCTTAACTTCTGAATCATTTTAGACAATGACATGAAATGCCAAAAAAAGCATGATGTGCCGCAAAAAATCATTCCCAGAATAACGTCAAAATCTGACATACAACGACACTAAGTCTACCAAAAGAGACTCTCCTCTCAACCATAAACTCACAATCCTTATAGTATATATTAACAATAACAGTTTTGCTCACAAGGGTAGAGATAATCAAGGCATAAAGTAATAGATGGTTTATCTAACATGCGATTGAAATTTTTTGAAACGAAAGAGAGTGCAACTGGAATCAAGTAATACATGAGCATGATGTCCGGCTATAAGAAAAATAATTGTCATCACATCTGGAGATGCCTTTGCTCTCTATCGAGTGATTGCAAAGATTTTGTTAGATTGCCACTCGTACCCCTAGCCACATAACTAGGTGCACTAGGAGCAGCAGTAACACGCAGCTTAGGACACTGTGGATACTTGTGTCCTAGCTCACCACGAATAACATTTAACTTTTTGTCTTGTAGTACTCCTCTCTGGACAATTTTTAATCAGATGATCTTCTCCTACACATTTAAAGCATCACTGATCACCACTCGGTCCACTAGACACTAACTGATTGTTTTTGCCACGATCACTATTTTTCCTATTTCAACTACCATGAGACTTGGAACCACCATGTCCCTTTTTGAAATGAGATGTTTCCTCACCACTTCTAGAACCACCACCTCCACTGGTAGCCCATATTTGACCAACTGTCACTAGATCGATTTTTCTTTGCCTGATGCTCATACATCTCTTTCACATATCATCCAATCAATATTAACTAGTTTCACATAATCCTTCTCTCTAAAAGATGTTAGCGATAATGGTATTTAAACTAGTTTTGAAGTGCTTACAATGCTTAGCATTAGTGTTTACCAACTCTACTGCAAACCAAGACAAAGTGACAAACTTAGCTTCATACTCTGCTATTGACATACTGCCTTGCTTCAAGTACAGGAAGGCATTCTTCTGATTCATTTGATAGCTTTCCGGACACTACTAATCATTAAATCCCTTTACAAACAATTCCAGGTGATAGCCTTAGGAACAATAGGAATTTTGCCAACATTCGTTGTCGCGAGCTAACAACTATAGGTCTTCCACCATGACAAGGCCTCACACTTTAAGTTAAAAGTTGTCAAGTTTGCCTTCTACTCATCAGTAATGCCCATAGCTCCAAAAACCCTTTCAACTCCCCTAAGCCATGATTCAGCCATTATTGGGGGTACTGTCCCTTCAAACTCTGTAGAGTACAACCTGTAAAAATGTTCAATCAATCCCATTCCTGCTCCCCCATCTCGTTGAGTAGTCTTCCACTATATGAAGGCAGTTTGCCTTTCAAAGAAATGAACCATAACAGCCTTGATTCTATCTGCATTGTTCACAAGAGTTGGATTCTCGAGTGCTGGAGGTTGATTCACCTCCCCTCACCAAAACTGGGATTCTCTTTCAGCTAGAGCTATACTTTCCAGTACTGGGACTTTTGTTTCTTTTCTGTAGTAGTATGAGGATGTGGGACTAGATGTCATGTCCAGACTTTTATTTCGTTTAGTAGACTGCTCTTTTATGTTGGGACCTTGTTTTGGGTCATTAGCTGTCACAATTGGTACTTGTGGTTTTTTGGAAGTTTAATACTTTAGTATTTTTTATTCCGTTGCATATTTTATTAGAAGTGAATGAGATTTATAATTTGTGAAAAATGTTGTATAGTTTTCCTCACTTGTTAGTGGTGTTGTAGTCACGATTCGTAGTCGGATTCTATTATTTATAAGTTTTCCGGACGAGTCGTAACAGCTTGATACCAAGCTATCATGACCCGTCCCGGAATGACAACATAAAGGTCGCTCGCTGACAGAGCCATGACTCAACAACACACAAAAGGATGCTAAATGTCCACATGCCAACCATAATTTTCACAATGAAACAAATACAGAGCGGAAGTCTGAACTAAAATACTGGATAAAAATCCCAAACACTATCAACTAAGTACCACAAGACCATCACCAAAGTCTAATAAAAAAGAAATTCATAAATCACTACAATATTATTCGTGCTAAAAACACACTCTCGCTGCTGCCCAAAACATGACAAAGGAAGATGCAGAAATATCTTCATGCTGGAAAGACTCTCCTGTCTCTAATCAAACCATACACACTAGTCTGGCTTGTAGTGAACCTGTTAAGTCTCCAAATGTAGATATAAATTGCCAACAAAGAGAACAACCAAATATACCCAGGAATATGTTAGATGTTGATACCCAAATTTTGACTTAGCCCTTACAAAATCAAAAAATCAGCAAAATGGTCTTCAGAGAGATCAACCCGCACTTCCGGAATGTTCAGACTTCTCACGAACAACACCGGCATCATCCAAAAATAACAAGATGTTCAAACAACAATAGTAAAGTGTTAAACAACATTTACCCAGACTCAGAATTTGAAACCGATGCACCGGTCGAGACAAATTGCAAACGGACGGTACAGAAATCTCATTCGAACAGACAGAATGTTTGGGAATAAGAAGAATCACACACGAGCAACCAAAATTTCCCTTCTAATCAAAAGTAAATTCATTACTGAGAAGACGACATAAAGACTGAATTTATTCGATCCAAATTTGGAATTTAGTTAAGGATAAACGTCAATCCGTTCAGATTTCTCTAAAGCTGTCACCCAGTCTCGAAAATCAACGAACGTATTTTGCACAGACCTTGTCACGCCCCAAATTTTCAAATCATTTTTTTGGAAATACGGTTTAAATAATAAACAGGGGATGTCATCCAGATACAGCCAATTGAATTTACCATTACATCATAAACAATGTCAGAGAAGAGCTATAAAAAAAGTACAAGAGCGTAAGAAGTGAAGTACAATACATGGCTACAACATAAGTACTAAAACTGAAGTACAACGTGAAGGAAAATACAACTGAAAACACTGCAACTGAAATATAAGGTACATGAAAGACAACTGAAACTTGAGGGTAGCTGAGTCCAAGAAAATCCAGCAGCTGACTCGAACTCCACATCACCAAGTCCTCTAGCCCTGGAGAACAGAACTAGAAAAAGAGAAAAAGGAGGGTCTGAGCGAACCACATCTCAGTAAAAAAAACCTAACTACTACCAAACATGCATATGCAATGCGTGTCTACGTGTCCGAAAGTAAACGTACAAGAACTATGAAAGAAACCCAAGACAGTAAAAGACCCAAGCCACACGTGGTGGAAACGTACACTAGAGCATAGTGCATATAGACGTACTATCGACAATACATAAATTTCCAAGTTCTTAAGATCAAGTGTGTGCAAGGAAAGAGATCTCCTAGGTCCAACATACACAAACTCTTAAACAAACTAACCTAACTCTCTACTAGGGTAAGGCTACCCTAAAGGTCGACCAAGAATCCAAACGAAAGTGCTATCGAGATATCCATCACTAATCTACTTCGCGAACTTCACAAATTATCGTTGTCATTAAGTATTTGATTCATATGCAACTTTGGATATTTGAGGTGTTTATTTCTTATCTTTCTATCTTTCCGTTTGTTTACTTCACAATAGGAATAAATCCAAGAATACCCTCCTAAGTCCATTCTTGATTTATTCTTTCATCCTCGTTACATGTTGCCAATCGTTCCATTACTTTACACTAGGACTAAATCCAAGAATCCCCTCCTAAGTCCATTCTTTATTTATCCTTTCCTTTCACTTTTATCATTTGTGAATCGCATCGTATTGGGTGGGTACGTCATAGTGGCTTCTCAATGCACTATCCTTTCCTTCCACGATTCCCCAACTCGTTGTGAGGGCTACACTACCCACATTGTGCTCAACGTGATGGCGCAACTACCGAGGAAGTCCAACATCTATCTATTTCCGTTGTGCACAATATCGTGGATGGTGCGACCATCCAGGGAGTTATGACCTTAGTCTATTCCCGCCAAACATTCTAGTGTTTCCCAACTCGTTGGGAGGGCCACCATACCCTATGATTCCACATCGTTAAAGAATTTCATTGCCGGTTATTTTAATCATGTATGTGAGCCATGATTGAAGGATTTGAGATTTGGTTCGAGTGGCCCTCGTAAGGCACATCCTCCATTTTGATATTTATTGAATACATTTGAATATGTTATAAAATTTTTAATTCACATAACATGCCTTTTCCTTGACTAAATCAAGAGAAAAACCACCAACCAAATTCAACATCCAATTTTAACAAATTCAAGTATGACTGTCAAGCCAACCACGATGAAGTACCACCATACATTCTGGAAAACCAACAACCCAATTTCACTACAAAGCTTAATGAGGAAATTTTATCGAATACTTTAGTGCTCATCAAATTCTAAAGAATCTACAATGATTATGTGTATGCAACGGGACCGACTAGATAACCATACGAGTCATGGGATAACCTAGTGATGTCAAATTCTCCAAGATATGGATCAAGATTCATTAAGGCATTTCGTCGAATACTTGGTGGCCTTAAACTCCCATGGACACCAATCAACCTACCAACCACCAAATCACAACCAAACCACTATTAAACACATCCTACAATACCCATTAGCACTAACCCTAGGTCACCTCAAGCAAGGGATATCCATAAATCTACAAAATACGACATCAATACGATATAACTACGAAAATAAATCCTAGAGTACACACACACACTTAGTAATATTTAAGAGTTTACCCACCGGAGACTCGTCAGAGTTACAAGTCCGTCAGAGAGATCCTTAACACCGCCACGAACCAAGCCCATCCACGCATAGATCGTCAAGCCCTCGTCGACGTTTGTGAAGGAGGAAATCCTCAAACCTCAAGGGATCCTTATGAAATCAAGAGAGAGGGAGGAGAGAAATGTGTTTGAGAGGGAGAGGGAGAGGATTTTCGGACAAGAGAGAGAAAGGAAATGAAGAAATGGGCCAAAAATGCATGACCCGCAAATTTAAAACACATTTCTCTGTCGTGTCGTCTGGACGAAAATCCCATCATCCGGACGAGAACTCACCACCATCCGGACGGACACCACCCTGGTCCGGATGAGACCTCCTGAATCACAACCCCAAACTCTCTGCTCCCTTGTCCAGACGGGACCATCCCTAGTTCGGACGAGCCTCCAGCTGAACGTCGCGAAAAAACTCTAAACCACTTCCGAACCTTCCCGATGCAACCCCGGACATTTCTAAAATGTTCTAGACATCGAATAGTCGTTTTGAGGTCACGTCGTGACCTTCCTTGAAGCCATGAACGTCGATGACGATCAAACTAACGATTTGCGAACTTATCGAAATACCTCGTTAAAGCCCGAATCGCATGCCAAGGAAAGAAATCCAAAACCAAAAGGTCAAAATCAATTTAAAACTCCCCGAGATATATTTCAAAACTAAAGAATTGAATTTAAATGACTTTGAAAATCCAAGTCGTTACATCTCATACCCCTTAAAGAAATTTTGTCCTCGAAATTGAGTAAGAAAAGAGGGATGAAAACCAAACCATCCGACTGTCGAAACCGAAGAATTTTATTTCTCACAAGTGAATTGGAACCGAAACTTGCCTCTACGACGAACTAATCAAGAGTTGGGGTACATAAAACATGGTACCATATTCAAACGGGGTGCTTGGACTCAACACAGTTGCTCGGATACTTGATCAAGCACATACACGATCTCGCTTCAACCTCCAATGGTTCATTCGCAAGAGTAACAATGCAAGGGCGCGCTATACAACTCGCATGCTCACAAACATGGCAAGAAATAAGGGAATGCTTCCCAACACGATACCGACACACCGACATGAAATTGATTCCATCGAGATAACAAAAGAACGGAGAGTTCTACAAGAGACATCTTTCTCACAATGATTATTACCAAACGAAAGAAAATAGATGAGTCGGAGTTACAAACGCCAACACTCTCTCATCGATCTACAACTCGCACATTAGAAATTCTCATGTTGTCGTCCTCCATAAACCAATAGTCGTACTACAAGTACACCAATACATGAGGATGTGCCAAGAACACGCCGATACGCCGATACGCATTGACACACCGATGCGGCTTCAAGCCCTTTTGCATGAATGCTTGGATAATTTTAACTAATGAGGATACGTCATCGTACCAACACCCACGAACTAACCAAAAATAAATGCAATATATGAATATGCTCCAAAATCCTCGAGCCAAAGAATACACCACACCAAACACACATCCTAGTGTGGTAACCGTATGACCTTGGTGATTTGTTTTGAGATGCCCTGGCCGGTATCTTTTCTCAAACTAATTCACCACGTCAAACGTGTCACGACCCAATCACACATGAGCCATGACCGGCCAATGAGCAAGCTCGCTAAAGGCCCTATTTAATGAGTTTATGGATTTACCAAACAATTTTAGATTTGAATAATAGCGAAAAAGCGTGAAATAACCAAGAGCTCCTCCTGCTGCTCTTCAAATCCTAAAAAGAGTTTTAGAAAAACACATACGTTATAAAGCTAGAGTGAATTCAGTACATGCCCAAACTACAAGTTTCATGGACCACCAAGATCATTTCCTGCAAGTAAATCATTTCAGATAAACATAGTATGAGTGGCTCAATAGCCTCAAGAGTAGTATCATTGACCCATTCTGGTCATATCATATTTTCGACATCTTTCACGCATGAACCTGCAACAAGTGCATATTGATTGCTTTGGATAATCTACCCGAAATGCATGACTGTTAACCAGTCTATCAAGCCAACCAATTATAGCCTCCACGGTACCAGAATAAGGGGAGCTATCCCATAATTTTCAAAGTGGTATGATATCATCCAATGACCATCTGGTTTGGTCCCAACCTTATAGCCTTTCCCTTCATGCATGGTATCTGACTCTGCCCCCAACATTCTGGCTCTTATCCATTTTTGACCGTATTCCGTGGCCATGTTATGTCCGTGCCGAGAATTATAAAATATTTTTTACATCATGTTTATCCATGTATAAAAGGTTTTCACAAGCTCTTCTCTTTCCATTTGCAAGAGTGATAACATAATAGTTTTATCCCGCTCAATAGTCATAACAGTAATTTATAAAATGAGTGAACAAGTGAGTAAGAGTACGAGTAAAGAAGGCATGTACAGATTCACCTTTTTCTTGAGTTGGTTTCTTCTTTGAATTAATACTTCAAATCTGCCATAAAACATAAAGAACACGACTAAGCTTCTACCGAACACTAAGGCTGCTGCCGAGCCAAGCTGGCCGAGCTGAGCTGTCGGCCTAAAGGTGGCCAGACTACTCTGGCCGATTGGCCGAGCTCTACAGTAACACAAGTGACCGAAGGCCTGCTACTTGGAGGACAGTGGCCGGTTTGGTGATGAACAAGAACACATTATTCAGCCGACGGGTTCTAGAGTCTCCTGGACCGAAGGGTCCTTATGCTCAACTAAGATTTTTCCGAGCAAGGCCTTGCTGAGCTGGCGATCTGCTGGACTGATGGTTCTGCCAAACAGAAGCTCTCCTGAGCTGAGCTATACCGAACAGGGGTTTGGCCGAGCTGCCAACAGAGGGCACTGGTGGGTTAGGGCAGCGCGGGAAATGATGTTTCAGACACAACGTTTGGTCGAAAAGGATAATGAGGTGGTCGTAAGACCTTAGGGCTTATTGGCCGAGTTATCGGCTGCTTAGCCGAGCTCAAATGTCTAAGGGTCCTCAAGGCGGACCATCCCTTTGCCGAACAGAAGTGCTTCGGCAAGTGGGAGGTCGGGAGTGATACGGGAAGGTCAGAAGTGTTCACGGGATGGTCCGGCATGCCTTGCCGAACTGAAATAAGTTCAGCCAGAGGGTTAAATAGGTTCTGCCTGGACTGGTTGGTCCAGTGCCGAGCTGCCGAGCTAAAGAATAGGGATCCGGGTTGCTTTGGTTATGCCAAAGGAAGGCTGTCTAGCAGGGGTCAGTGCAGCCAAGTCCTTAGATGGACTTGCCGAACAAGGGTAAGGGCAAAACATGAAGAATCATGGCCGAAGGACAAAGAGATTACCTGAGTCTACTGGGACTGATCTAGCAACCTTCTGCCAAGCTGAGCACTTCGGGGATACTGGTTCGGACAGCGGGATTGTAACACTCTACAAATTTTAGCGCGACTTAAATCTATTTTAGAAATCATATTGGGTTTTCCGTTGAATCTCTTCCTTAAGTTAGGCGCTTGTCCGAGGCATCCGGGATAGCCTCGGGGATCGTTCTGTTGTTTTTATTCAGTTTTATTGCAGTTGCACCAGTGCAGTTTTGAGTTCTACCGGTGCAGGTGTTGTCTAGAGTGCACTGCCTTCTTTTGAAGTAGTTGCACCGGTGCAGGTTTTGGGTGCACTGGTGCAGAGTGATTTCAGTGGGTTCTGTTCAATGTTTGCATCGATGCAGGTGTGGGTTGCACCGGTGCACAGAGGTTCCGGATTGAGGCAGTGAGTTTTGCATCGATTGATGCACCGGTGCAACGGGGGTTTGCACCGGTGCAGATTAGGCTTGCACCGGTGCACATGTGTTCCGCAGAATATCATTAAGGGCAAAGTTATCTTTTCGCATAGGGTCCTATATATATTGTGTTTGGACGATTTTAGGGCATTCCAGCCCCCATTTATGCAGAACACACACACACTCTCTCTCTCTCCCTCTCACTTCTCTCCTCCAATCCACCATCTTCCTCCAAGATTTGGAGCTTCCGGCCTTCACAAATATCGACAGGGATGTCGAGGGCTTCGCATTGACGGTGGCGGTTCGCGTATGTTCGATAAATGTTTTTCCTCTCTCAAACCCTAGCTCCAAATTGCGTTCTCACGTGTTTGATAGTGGTTGTATGTCGTAGGGTGCGACGAGAGCTTCGTAGCGGCGTAACCGGATCACTTGGGCATTTTCCGACGATTGCTCCGACGAACTTTCCGGCGACTCTCCGGTGGGTAACTTCTAAATCCTACATCGTGTGCGTGGTGTGCGTATTTCCATTCCATATATCATTGTTTTATCGATCGTTGATTTACTTTGCGTAGTCGTATCATTAGTGGTTCGATTCGTTGGTATCGGGTATATGGTCGTATTGTTATCATAAAATTGGTTGGCATTGGGTTAGCCTCGGGAAATTGTGTTAGTCTTGGAATGGCATAGATTTGGAGAGAATACCTTGTGTTGAGAATTACTCTTAGAACGATCTAGGCGCCACGTGTTTGATGAATTGCCCGAATGGGTCTTGAGGTGAAATTTGGGTATGTCGGTCGTGTCAAATCATATTATGTGGCGTGGCAAGGGGTATACTACCCACGTGGAACTTCTTAGGTCGACAATCGTATGAATTGAGATGTGTGTGGTTATTCGAATGAATTGGGTTGTCGAGTGGGAAAATTGTAGCATGTCGACTTGAATGATCGCTCCTGAAATACATTGGGTTGCCTTGGCTTGAGATGAACATTGTTGAAAGTGAAATGGTATCGTATGTGTATAACTCTCCTTGGAGAGGAAACGTGGAAATTGGTGGGAATTGGATTTAAACGTGGGCTTGTCATGAATGGGGTGAACTCGGTAATGCAAGGGAAATCACCCAAAATGAATGAACAGAATGAATGTAATGAATGTCAAATACGGGGATGGATCCCACGAGCACCACCGTTGGATAATCTTGAATCCTCTCAGTTAATCCCACCAAATGAAATATCAATGTCAGAAATGTGAAGAGAGAGTTGTGATGTGATTGATGGCGTATGGAGGATACCATCTTGGGTTTTGGGAGGTCCTTTGCCCCAATCCATGTGTTGTGACGAAATAGTTTTTGAAAGATTACAGAGTGAGGAGGTTCTTGCCCTCATGACCGGAATGTGTTGGTGGTATCCATCCGGGTAGGAGGGTTCATGCCCTACCCGCGGTATTGCCCCTGGGTTAAGGATGGTCGATGCCCTTCCCAGGATCGTACTCTGCGAGGGCGAGTACCCCCGCATGGCTCCTTGTGCCGCCTAGGAGTTCTTCATAGCGGGCGTTAGTTTCTGTCGTGACTCTCTTGTGTCGCGAAGGGGGAAAGATGCGTGTTGAGGAGATGATTGCGGTGTCCCATGACCCGGTCTTGTTTTGTGGAGGGTAGGACGGTTGCGACCTCCTATTCTATACCTGCGGAAAGGATGATGCTACCTGTTTGCTTCGGCAGGTGAAGGTGATATTTGTGAGGATTGTTAAAGGAAATAGAAAGCTACCTATGTAACCCAAATATCTTTCAAAGTTAAACAACACCGAAATCCACAATACAATTATATACTTATCAAAGGAAGCTGAATGGGCAGAGTTGTCGAGGTTCCACCGTGTTTGTTTGGGATTCCTCTGTTAGTGGTTTGGGTGTGTTGGTCTTGGTACAATGGTTCTTTGGGGTGATGCGGGAATGTGTACTCTGGCGGTTGTTGGATTCCTTCTCGAGAGATCGGGAGGTGGTTACTTGGTCTTGGTCGTGGTCTCGACTGAGAGTTGGTGAGGTGGTGTGACCTGGTCCCTTGTGGGTCGAGCGTGGTTTGGGTGACCCTTTTTTTGTTGACTTTGGAGATACTCTTAGTCTCACTTCACTTGCGTGTGTAGGGGTGTGTGTTGTGCCTTGTTGTTAGCCTTGTCTTACCTTTGGTTTGTTCTACTTAGGTTCGCATGCGCTCGTGCATGCTTTGTAGTCTTTAGCTGTTATCGTCACTGAGCTGTGTTTGCTCAGACCCTCCTTCCTTTCTCTTTTCCAGGATTGTACTGCATGGTCTCCCATGCAGGAGGTACTTGGAGCTTGTGCTAGGAGCGGGTTCCTTTGGAGCTGCGGCCTTGGCTCTCTTTGTGCTGTTGTACTTCTTTTCAGTTTTCAGATTGTAGTCCTGTTGTAGTTTTACCATTTGTAGCGAGTAGTTCAGTTGTACTTTCTGTTTATACTCTTTCAATTTTGTATATTGTATCAAGATTATTGTAATGAGAACTTCGATTGCAATGCTACTATATAGTAACTATTAACTCCTCATTGTTTGAGTTATTGTATTTAAAAAAAAAATGTTGTAAATGTTTTACTTAAAAACGTGGGGTGTTACAGGGATACTGTTGGTCTACTAATCGGTGGACCGAGCTAAGTCTTGAAGAGCTGGTGGTCCGGATGATTCTGGATGGCTGCTAAGCCTAGAAAATGTTCTAAGTGTTTGACCAGAGGTTTGCCAAGCACTAGAACTTTGGGAAAAAGGTTCTCTCTTTCTCTCTAGAGTTCTAAATGCGAGGAGGAGTTGGTGTGAAAATTGAAGGCTTGGGCGGGTCTTATTTATACACCAACGGAGGCCTTGGGCTTGGGGTTAATTGCCATGGATTGACCTTTCCTAAGGTCTGCCGAACAGCATACATGCAGAGTTGCATGCATGCCGACTGCCTTGCAGGTTTGACTACCTCGGATGCCCCAAAAGCAAAAGGAGTCCTAGGATGAGCTGTCCCATCCGTCTGAGTGTTGTGGCAGGCGGTCAGTGCTTCAGGTCTGCCAGACTGCTGATTGGCTGTGCTCTGGCCGAGGTGGGTCGGGTTGGTCTGGACGGGTCCGGATTGGATCGATCGGTTGTGCGGCGGGCTGGACTGATCTGGCCTGGTCCGGACCAGGCTACTCCGGCCTGCACCGGGCGGTTGGGCTCCTCTCCTTTTGGGCTTCCTAGCTCACTTCCTTTAATTTTTCTAAGGGCCAAACATACCAACTTTAAACCCAAATATTTCAAACATTAAACATGATCCGAAAATAAATCAATTATGGAAATCCTATTTATTTGGGACGGGGTCTCACATCCTTCCCTCCTTAAAGGAAGTTTGGCCCCCAAACTTGCAATGACTCATTGATGAGGATTGGATAAATATACCTCACTCGAATAACTCTGGGTACTTTTGGCGCATATCATCTTTCTTCTCCCAAGTGGCCTCGTTTCCTGATTGATTCTCCCACCAGACTTTGACTAGAGGAATCATCTTGCTTCGAAGTTTCTTCTCTCGTCGATTTAGGATTTTCACTGGTCTTTCTTCGTAGGATAGATTCTTCTCGATCTTGATAGTGGGTTGCTCCAAGACATGTAACGGGTATGTCATATATTTGCGAAGCATAGAGATGTGAAAACATCGTTCACGTTGGCTAACTCTGGTGATAATGCTAAACGATAGGCGAGCGGACCGATTCTCTCAAGAATTTCAAATGGACCATGTCGCGCCGGGAAAATTCTTCCGCCTCCCTTCTTCCCTTCCGCCCGATGTTCTCGGGGGTCGCGTTTTCTGGATGGCGTACTTTGACTTTTCGGGGTTTAATGCGACGTTTGAAAATGATTTTGATGATGGTTGGACTTACTTGATTTTAAAATGTTCAGACTTAATAACGGTTTTATAATTGCCAAGGCAATATATAGCCTATTATTAATCTATTTTTCAGAATCGCCACTCGGCATAGAGTTATGGTGTGCCAAGTCACCGGTTTTGAAAGGATGGTATGCGAAATTCAGAAAATCGGGTTCGGAGATTTGATTACGAATGGGGAAGGTGTTAGGCACCCCATTCGCCCTTTCGGTACTTCCTTTTCAAAAGTAAAGTTTCTTCCCATTTAAAATCAATGATTTCTCGGCCAAGAGAAATAAATATAAAACTGATGCTTGAATAAACTTAAGAGGGGAATTACAGTTGGACAACATTTTGATTTTGTTTTTGAGATTCTCTAAAAGAATTTGAAGAATAAATTGAATTTTGATCTTTTTGATGGTTTTTACATTTTTTTAATCGGATAGAACTCCGACCTTATTTTGGAAAGAATGTTTCTCTTTTTGATTTTGAAATTCCAACAGAATATTAAATGATTCGGTATTACCCGACTCACAAAATATTTCCGTGATCCTTAGTCAGTCAGCTACTGCAAGGTTTCACTGAATGACTCGAATCTAGGAATTTTTATTTTAAAGGTATTTTTGTAATTTTTAGTCGGACGGAGGTTCGACCGTGTTTATGAAAAGAAATGATTATGTTATTGATTTTTGGGAATTCCAGAAGAATATCGAGTGCCCCGGTGTGAACCGATTCCCGAGATATTCTTCTGTGGTAGGATAAAATGTGAATAACACGTGGCAGCACAGAATCAACCATAGAAGATGAGATTCAGTGCGGCAAAGTTATTAACAGTTCCCAGTCTGATAAAAGTGTCATAATTTCTTAATTGATACTGCGGATAAGGTCATCTCAATGAGATTAGGACATCCGTGCATTGTGTCACTAGAGATTACTGATCTTGTTGATTAGAAAATCCATGATAAGCTGGTAACATGTCCAATAGGGAGAAGAACCTATTTAGGGATATGTTTATAGGATTATGGATGGTCTAGTTAAGATAGATGATGTAAAGATTAAGGCTAAAACCATTGCCGAGGTAACGTATCAGTCGCGTAGCTAATTTTGCCGTGATGAGGTTTGAGCTGAGAAAGCTAACCGGGCAGTGCGGTTGTGATA
>NMUG010001068.1:0-19080 GCA_002855965.1 Monotropa hypopitys
TCATTTTACAAATCAATAAAGCTATAAAACTGACATTATAACTAATAACTATTATATCAGTTTTTTTAAAGTGATATTAAAAACCATAACAATGTTACTTTAATACTTGAAATGTTTGTTTTACAAAAAATTAGATTTTTAATGTTACTTTTTAAAAAAGTGACATTATTTTAAAATTATAAGTGTTGTTGTTATCTATTATTGTAGTAGTGGAATTTCAAAAAACAATTCAAGAAAAAATCGTGTTCCAAGTCTTGCCTCGATAAAATCCCGAGTCAACCCAAGTCAAAATCCTAAAGTCCCGAAAGTGTGGAATTGTGCAAAAACATTGTCCGAGTAATGTCTTGAATATTACATTAGAGTCTCGCACTACAACAAATATGATTTTTTATAGCATTAGTTTATAGCATTTTTTCAAAAATACTATAATAAATAAGCATTTATAGCATTTTAAAAAATGCTATGCATTACAACAAATAGCTTTTGTTTACACTTTATAACGTTCAATGCAAAAAAAAATTTAGGAGGGCCAATCTTACAGCCAAAAATTCAGTCGAAATCCTTCACCCAAAATTGGCCTTTACCCCGAATCCTCTCATTCCCCCACCCCTCCCCATCTCCTCCTTCAATTCTTAGGGTTACGTTCGCCCCTCTCCTCTCTTCGTCTCCCTCTCAATCCAGTTGTCGGCACCATCGCCAACTACTGGCTCCCTCTCCTGTGTGCAACAAGGTTTGTCTCTCATCTCTACCTCTCTCCCTCGCACCCTCTCTCCCTCGTCATTTTTTCCTAGGTTTATCTATTTGTTTCATGTGACGGGGATACGATGACGACGGGACGGTGTGACTGTGGGATGATGGGATGGCACCGGGAGAAGTTGGACGGGCATAGATAAAAGGGCGATGAAGGCCGCAAGAAACGATGTGCAGGCAACGGTGGAAAAGTGGGAGGGAGTGGCGTGCGACGGGATGCGAAAAGGAGGTTGTGGCCGTGTGGAGGTGCATCGAGGAGAGCGGACGACGCAAAGGGAGAGCGGACGACGACAAAAGGGATGCTTGGAGGTGCGTCGAGAAGGGGATACGACGGGAAAGAGGTTGCAGCCACCGTTTCTGGTGTGAAGGGGACGACGACAAAGGGGATTTCGCATGAGTCATTCGATTTGCAAGTCCTTCGATTTGGGGTGAGGATATGTGCATCCACCAGATCAGAAAAGATTTTGTTGTGAGGATATGTGTTGACCATCATGGTCGTGTTTGTTATCCCACTGATCATCGAATGTCTGGAACCCCTATCATCGTCCCATAGAAGTGAATACATATCCCTCGATCTGTTCCAATCTGGTTCATCCTGGGGGTTTCTGACCAGGAATGTTCAGGCCTAGGGTCTCGGAAATGAGGTTGTGGGCAACGTGTTTCTGTTGTATTGATGAAAGTGGGTATTACCTGGATGGTGGCTGCTCGATGTTTTGATGTATCGATGGAAGTTGATGAAAGTGCGATGAAGATGAAGTTTCTGACTGTTACTTGATTTGTGTTATATGTTGTAATTTCTGAATAAGTGGGATTTTTCAAATGCATAAATTTTATAAAATTTGAATCTGTTGTGATTGCATTATATTGATTTAAGAATGCTTTATCTAGATTTTTTGAATAGATTATAGTAGATTTGTTTTGAGTATAATCTAAGGGCTGAAAATATCCAGCCATTTACATCGTGACATTTGGCACGCAAGACCTTCCTATATTGTTATATAGATTTTCACATTACATAAGATACTATTTTTGCACATTATCAAAATGTAATACGTATACACAGACTATTATGTTGCACATTACATAAGACTATTTTCTTTGGGCCTTCAACATCTAACGACCCTGTATTCTTCGGGCCTTAAACATAGACTTAGAATTAGAAACAATGAGAGACTTAGACACTTAGACTGAGGTACAATACAAACATTGGGAGAGAAAAGTGAAGTCCAAACAGAGTGAGAAGGGGGAAAGAAGAGGAGACGACAATGGAGGTGTGACGGGGATACGATGACGACGGGACGGTGTGACTGTGGGATGATGGGATGGCACCGGGAGAAGTTGGACGGGCATAGATAAAAGGGCGATGAAGGCCGCAAGAAACGATGTGCAGGCAACGGTGGAAAAGTGGGAGGGAGTGGCGTGCGACGGGATGCGAAAAGGAGGTTGTGGCCGTGTGGAGGTGCGTCGAGGAGAGCGGACGACGCAAAGGGAGAGCGGACGACGACAAAAGGGATGCTTGGAGGTGCGTCGAGAAGGGGATACGACGGGAAAGAGGTTGCAGCCACCGTTTCTGGTGTGAAGGGGACGACGACAAAGGGGATTTCGCATGAGTCATTCGATTTGCAAGTCCTTCGATTTGGGGTGAGGATATGTGCATCCACCAGATCAAAAAAGATTTTGCTGTGAGGATATGTGTTGACCATCATGGTCGTGTTTGTTATCCCACTGATCATCGAATGTCTGGAACCCCTATCATCGTCCCATAGAAGTGAATACATATCCCTCGATCTGTTCCGATCTGGTTCATTCTGAGGGTTTCTGACCAGGAATGTTCAGGCCTACGGTCTCAGAAATGAGGTTGTGGGCAACATGTTTCTGTTATATTGATGAAAGTGGGTATTACCTGGATGGTGGCTGCTTGATGTTTTGATGTATCGATGGAAGTTGATGAAAGTGCGATGAAGATGAAGTTTCTGATTGTTACTTGATTTATGTTATATGTTTTAATTTCTGAATAAGTGGGATTTTTCAAATGCATAAATTTTATAAAATTTGAATCTGTTGTGATTGCATTATATTGATTTAAGAATGCTTTATCTAGATTTTTTGAATAGATTATAGTAGATTTATTTTGAGTATAATCTAAGGGCTGAAAATGTCCAGCCATTTACATCGTGACATTTGGCACGCAAGACCTTCATATATTGTTATATAGATTTTCACATTACATATGATACCATTTTTGCACATTATCAAAATGTAATACGTATACACAGACTATTATGTTGCACATTACATAAGACTATTTTCTTTGGGCCTTCAACATCTAACAACCATGTATTCTTTGGGCCTTCAACATAGACTTAGAATTAGAAACAATGAGAGACTTAGACACTTAGACTGAGGTACAATACAAACATTGGGAGAGAAGAGTGAGGTCCAAACAGAGTGAGAAGGGGGAAAGAAGGGGAGACGACAATAGAGGTGTGACGGGGAGACGATGACGGCGGGATGGCGTGACTGTGGGATGATGGGATGGAACCGGGAGAAGTTGGACGGGCGTAGATAAAAGGGCGATGAAGGTCGCAAGAAACGATGTGCAGGCAACGGTGGATAAGTGGGAGGGAGTGGCGTGCGATGGGCCGTGTGGAGGTGCGTCGAGGAGAGCAGACGACGCCAAGGGAGAGCGAACGACGACAAAGGGGATTCTTGGAGGTGCGTCGAGAAGGGGATACGACGGGAAAGAGGTTGTGGCCACTGTTTCTGCTGTGAAGGGGATGATGGCAAAGGGGATTTCGCATGAGTCATTCGATTTGCTTAAAGTCCTTCGATTTGGGGTGAGGATATGTGCATCCACCAGATCAAAAAAGATTTTGCTGTGAGGATATGTGTTGACCATCATGGTCGTGTTTGTTATCCCACTGATCATCGAATGTCTAGAACCCGTATCATCATCCCATAGAAGTGAATATATATCCCTCGATCTGTACCGATCTGGTTCATTCTGAGGGTTTCTGACCAGGAATGTTCAGGCCTAGGGTCTCGGAAATGAGGTTGTGGGCAACGTGTTTTTATTGTATTGATGAAAGTGGGTATTACCTGGATGGTGGTTGCTTGATGTTTTGATGTATCGATGGAAGTTGATAAAAGTGCGATGAAGATGAAGTTTCTGATTGTTACTTGATTTATGTTATATGTTGTAATTTCTGAATAAGTGGGATTTTTCGAATGCATAAATTTTATAAAATTTGAATATGTTGTGATTGCATTATATTGATTTAAGAATGCTTTATCTAGATTTTTGAATAGATTATAGTAGATTTGTTTTGAGTATAATCTAAGGGCTGAAAATGTCCAGTCATTTACATCGTGACATTTGGCACGCAAGACCTTCATATATTGTTATATAGATAGTTAAGTACATCAACGGCTCAAAATGGTTTTCATTGTGAATCATATGGATAGACTATTTGTCATAACATGATTTCATAATATATACACCCATGAGTGTATCTCTAGCGGTAACAGGATGTAACTGGTTAAAGTCAATCCTACTTGCCCATCATTCGAATCTCACTAGATACGGAATGTCACACTCTAGGAAAATTAAATATTTTTCCTTCGTTTCAAAAAAAATAATTATTATAATTAATTAAATCTTTTTCGGGGATTTAATTTTATTGTCATTCCGTTCCCTAGGGCTCATATTTTATTGTACCGGTCCTGTTTGAGTGAGGAAAGTCTTGGTTTGTGAGGGGTTTTTTAGTGCGGGCAAGTTGTAGTGGTGGAATTCGGGTTGCGTCTCGATTGTCGGGGGTTGTTCGAAAGTATGGTGGGTCATTTAAATTCATTTAATTGAATTTAGTTTAAATTATTTTAATAAAATAAAAAAAGGTTTTCGGATGCATCAGGGGGCATCCCCCCCTTCTTCCTCATTCCCCCCGACAAACCCTATCCTGAATCCCTTCCTCCCCGCCGCACGACCTACCCTCCCTCTCTCTCTCAACCGCCGGATCTCTCCCCCACCGCCAGCCTTCCCCATCGCCGGCAACAGCCCCCTCCTTGCTCTCTCCCTCTCCCTTTCCCTCCTCTACGTGCGCGCGCGGCATCGCACCCTCTCCCCTCTCCCGAATTGCTCTCCCTCGCCTCTCTCTCTCTCCTCTCCGAACTGTTCTCTCCTCCCTCTTCATGCACACACACGCTTAGTGGTGGTGGTGGGTGTGTGCAGCGGTGGTGGATTTCGCGGTGGTAGTGGTCGTCGCGATGGAGGAGGTGGTTTCCGTCGAAATGGTGGAGGTTGTGGTTATAGAGGTGCAGTGGTGGTGGTTATGGAGGTGGAGGTGGTGTCTCGAGGAAGCAGAGGTGGGTGTGGTGGCAGCCCGGGGTGTCGTAGCACAACGGAAGACTGTTCGGCGACTGATGGGCGTTGAGGTGTGGCGAGGTACATTGAAGGATGGACGAACAGTGTCACGTAACGATTGAGGCTTTGCGTCAGTGGATAAGCATCTGGTCTTATCTTTTCAGTGTTCTAGTTTGTTTGTCGTCGATCGTAATTGTTTGTTAGATTCTAGGTGTCAGCTTAGCGGGCGGCGATAATCTACGACACGCAACTGTCAGGATCTTGATCACCGCTAGTGGTCGCGTTGGAAGGTATATCTTATCCCCTGTTTAATTATCGTTAAGTCGCAATCGGTAATTTATGTCTATAGGAGGTGTGAGAATGGGTTCTTGCTATTGTTGTTGCCTTAGTGCGATTCTCCTATTTTGGGCAGGTTGCTGCCGAAATTTCTAACGAATCCCTTACCGACGATTGTCATAGGAACTCCAATTGAGGTAGAGTTTTCTATCCCTCTCGTTTGTAGTATCAGTATTCTTTCTTCTCCCATCGCATTATAATTTAAATTATTCGATTTTAAAGTATTCACGAAACTATCGTTCACGGGTCGTTGTTCGCATCAATGGTCGATTTTGAGTATCGTATAGGGTCTTACGTACTCCCTAAGTTGTTGGTCATTCGATTTCTAAATTGATTGTGAAAAACCCCAATTTTTATAAAAAGTGTGTCGCCGTCGTTTTTTTGAAATCAAATTGGGGAGATTGACTTGTTGGACACTCTTGGGTGGATGGTGGTTTAAAACATAGTTTTGACACGTTTTTATTATAAATCGAATGAAATGATTGTTCTGCGAACGAATGGAACGTTTTGTGAATTAACAGAAATATTTTGGAAGTACGGGAAATGAAATCACTTTGTGGAATGACATGTCGACTAGGAGGTTATTGCCCTAGATCGCACGGAATGAAAGATTGAAATATAGTAAATATGATACCCGCTTCTACGGCGAGGAATGAGTTGGCTAGATATTCGGGTAGCTGGATTGTGGTACCTTGGGTGGCTTGTCTAGCACCCACGACATTGCGCAATGGGGGATTGTCCCTCTCAACGTGTTGGGAGATACGAGGTATATGACACGTTTAGAGGTTGACGAGTCTCTAGATGAAATTACCTGAAACCCATATATATTGATTGACACTTGCCTTGCTCCTACTAGAAGGCACGGAAATGGAATACACGTGACACTTGGAATATAATGGGAATTGGAAAACGTTTATATAACGGAATACAAGTCTTTTACTTAGTGTGAGTCGACACTAGGACACAATTCCCTTTGGCCTTGTCTAGGCAGTCTTTGGTAGATGTTGGATACGGTTACTTCTCTTTCTCGAGTCTTGGTTACACACAGTGGGTTACTACTTTTCTCTACGATGAGTCAAATGTGGAACTTTGAAAGAAAAGGAAATATTTTTAATTATAACGAGGTCCATTGCATTGCATAGTGTACATTCCTTGCATAGTCATACACTTGTACCCAATATTATAGACGGTAGGAGATAGACTATCTCTACCAGTCAGTAGTGCCTGATCCTCTACTTTTGTAGTGTCTCTTGCACTTTGTTGGAGCATCTGCGAAATCTTTTACACGACTTGAGGCTTGACCAGATAGTGGACCGTAGGACGTAGGTTACTTTCTTTTCAGTACTGTAGCTTCTTTTACTTTTCTGTTGGTCGCCTTGTACATGATTACTTTTAAAATCCTATTTTGGCCTTACTCTTTTATTTGGGGCACTGTTGTACATGGTTGTATTATAAAACCCTTTTGCCTCTTTTTCCTTATTTCATTTCAAAGCAAGCATGACATGTAATAAGTAGTGTAGCGGGTAGTGTGTGTGTGTGTGGTAGATTGCTTTACCCCTGTTGGATACTCGTTGCCTACTTTTAACACTTCCCCTGTTTTCAAAAAAAAATTATGTTCCAAAATTTGGGAGTGTTACAGTTGATATCAGAGCACTCGTTCCGATTTACTTCGGACCTTAGGAGAGACTTTTAGTTTCGATGAGTTCACTATTTCTTTTGTGTAGCTCTTGAGGAATGCATTTAGGGTGCATGACATGTGTATCTAGGCATTGAATGTGTGTGTATTGCATGGATTTCATAAAACAACAAAGTTTTTATAACTCAAAATAACAAAATGGTTTGGAAATTCGTGATGTCGACTCCTTCGAGTTAGTCTTGTTGTTGTTCTTTTGGAAATTCAGACTTATTTATGTTGATGTTGTGGTGACTTTCGGGCCTGTCTTGGCATTTGGTAGAGGATCCTGTCGATGTTGGACTTGTCTGTTCCTGTTATATCCTCTTGTCGATAGTGTTGTCACCTACTCTGTCGTGGTGAGCAGTTTCGAGTTCCTAGTTCTTAGAGCGCGAATGAGTTCCTTCGTTGGCTCTTGTGATGATTAGACTTCTTGTTCATCGATATCGGTCGTTGGTGGTTGCAGTTATAGCTTGTCGAGCCTATCTCTTCGTAGGAAACGAATCTTCGTTGTCGTCGTCGTGACTTTTGAGCCTATCTCTTGCAGCGGATGATGGATTTTGTGACGGTTTGTCGATGGATTCTCGTTTGCTCTCCTAGTGAGAATAAGGATTCCGCGTGCGATTGTTTAATCGTTCCTTGAGTTCTCTCTCTTGTGATCCCAGATGAACTCCTCGTGTAATATTCCTTGTGAAAGAATGTCGTTCTTCTTGACATTGATGATTGGATAATCATTCTCTGCGGCTGGAAATCTGTAGTGCTCTTGCGATTGAGCCTTGAACTCTGCTTCACTTCTTGAAATTGATATCTGGAACTTGTCGTTTGTGCGGTTGGCATTGATTGTTTTCTGCTGGTTGAGTTTGACTTCCATTCTCGTTGCGCGATAGACTTCTTGATTGATAGAATGGTAGTCGAGGTTTTGTTTACTTTTGGGATTGAGATTTGTGGTTGCTTCTTGAAGTGTTAGTACTTGGTGATCTAGAGATTGTGACCTCCTTGGGAAGTGAAAGCGTCTCGGTTTGGTAAGGCCTTGTTATGAGAGAGCTTGTATGTGTGATTCACTTGGGATGTGAAGTATCCTTGGGTTAATAGGTTTTCCTTGCGGACTAGTACCTAGTGGCTAGTGATGATAGTATTTGCGTTTGTTTGATGCGAGAGTTGATCTTGACTTGTGGTTTGAGGTTCTTTAAGGATTTGTATTGAACTTATTAATTTGCGGTTGCGGTTACTTCTTAGTTGAGAGAGAAGGATGAAGGAATTTTAGTGTGGTATCTTGTTCTTGTAGGAGCACTAAGTTGTGACTTGAGGTCATTCGGAAAGGGCTAGGTTGCGTAGGTCCATTGAATAGTTGGTTGGTTATTTGGTTATTTGGCTTGTGGAACGACTTGAGAAATAGCCTTGTGTTGAAATTATCTCGATTTGTTATTGGACTCGTTGTGTGAGTTGAGTGTTAGACCTCTTTTGAGGTGCCTTGGTGTTTGTTCGATGAGTTGTCGTTGTTGTAGTTGTGTTATGAGGTGGGAAAGTGGTTTGAAGATTTTAGTTCTCTCTTGATATTTTGGAGTGATAGCGCGTGTGTTACTATCTTGTGGTTCTTCATAGAAGCGGAATTTGGGTTCTTGTCTTATTGGATGATAATGTGGGGAGTAAATGATTTTGGATTAAGAGATGGAAGTGTAGTGACCTTGTTTGGTGACTTAGAGTTTGGGATGCGGATTTGACTTGAAGTCATTATTTTGGAAGAGATGAATAGTTGAGTTGATGGCTTGAGGTGACGTGCGTTTGCTTGGGATTGGAAGATGAAAGTAGAGTTTGCTTTCTCATTTGGGCATAAGATTGTAGGAGGTGAATTATGTTTGATAATCCTTTTGGCTTCGTCTTGGCGGTGATGTGTTGTTCGTCTCGCGCGTATTGATTTATCTACTTCGTAGAACTTGTTGTCAGAAATCGTATCCCTGCTTCGTGCATTCATGTCTCGTGAGTTTCCTTCTTACGCTTGTTCTTGTTTGCCGTGTCTTCGTGCGAATCCAAATCATTGTCGTATTTGTTGGTGTCGTGTCCATTTGTTCTCAGATATTTTTGTTCTACAATGTTGTCTCCCTTTGAGCTTGTTTGAGAGTGTGTTGTGGGATTTGTTTGTGGTTGGTGTGATCAGCGAGATGAATTCTCTTTTGTGTTGTGCAGCTGTGTTGCGAGTGTTGGGGTAGAATGTTTGTCTCTCTTTGAAGTCGACTGCACCGACTTAGATTGTGGTGATGTTTGTCATGACCGGTGTGCGTAGTCCGTGTCATGTAGTGTAGGAATGAATATGAAGGATTGTTTTGAAAAGGTGACTGGCCAGCACATCTCAAATCAAACTTCATAGTCATTCTGGTACCGCGCTAGGTGTGTACGGGTTTGTTTGTGAGATTTTTATTGTTGGGTTCTTCCTTTGGTGGCATTGTGGTCGTTTGGTGTGGTTCGGGTGGCGCGGTTGTTGTGTGACCATCCCTCGCGGTTTGTCTTGCTTTCAAATACTGCTTCGTATCGGTTGAATTGTTCCTACCTTGTTCGGAAACCTATTTCGGGGTTGTTTTGTGCGTTCGTGTTGATAAAGTCGTTTTGGACTTCTTTGCGGTAGTCGAAAACCGCTCTCTTATTATTCAAAAATTTTAGAAAAATAATTGAAAAAATCGGAGTATCCGTATCGTGTTCGTATCGTATTCGTACTGTATCTGCATATCGGTACTGTACCGGAATATCCTCGGTGTATCCTCGGCGTATCGGAGTATCCTAGGCGTATCCTTAGTTTATCGGCGTGTCCTAGGAGTAACCTTGGTGTGTTGGAGTATCCTAGGAGTATCCTTGGTGTATCGGCGTATCCTTACTGTACCGGTGTGTCCTCGGCGTATCCTTACCATACCGGTGTGTCCTCGGTGTATCCTTGCCGTATCGGTGTGTCTTCGACGTGTCCTTCGCGTGTCGGTGTATCCTAGGCATATCCTTCGCGTGTCGACATATCCGCGCCGTGTTCCCTCGTATCTGTGGCTTTTCGGCACTTGAAAATTTTCCCGGCATGTCCATATTATGTCGTGGCATGTTCTAAAATTTTGCGGAATTTTTCGAAATTGTTTCGGGGCGATATTCTTGCAGTTTAACCTCCGTATCATGTTCTTGTTCGAAAATGCGCGTTTCTTGCTTGTTGATCAGTTTGGGAACCTATGGTTGCGCGAAAACCATTTCTTTGGAAATTCTTGACTCTCTCTCGAGGACGTTTTCCTTTTGCTTATGTTCGGTTCTTTGTTGGCGTTCCTTGCGTTGCAAAGTGTTTCGCGTGTTGCGCATTTAAGGAAGTTGGTGGTTTGTTCGGTTTGTGGTTGTTGTTGGGCATTGTTTAGTGCAAAATTGTTGTCGATTGCGGATTTCTTTTGGCGTTGCTTGTTTGTTGGCGGAGTTGTTTCAGTTGGAAACTTCCTTGTGGTTGTTGCCGGTCCTCTTTGCGAACCCATTCAAGTTTGGTGCTTTTGGGCGTTGTTCTCTTCGTGGGTTATGTTTTGGTTCTTCTACCTTGGAATTTTCGAGGACGAATTTTTGTAAGGAGGATAGTTTGCCACACTCCGGAAAAATTAAATATTTTTCCTTCGTTTCAAAAAAAACATAATTATAATTAATTAAATCTTTTTCGGGGATTTAATTTTATTGTCGTTCGGTTCCCTACGGCTCATATTTTATTGTACCGGTCCTGTTTGAATGAGGAGAGTCTTGGTTTGTGAGATTTTGTGTTTTGAGTGCGGGCAAGTTGTTGTTGTGGAATTCGGGTTGCGTCTCGATTGTTGGGGGTTGTTCGAAAGTATGGTGGGTCATTTAAATTCATTTAATTGAATTTAGTTTAAATTATTTTAATAAAATAAAAAAAGGTTTTCGGATGCATCAGGTGGCATCGCCCCCTTCTTCCTCATTTCCCCCCAACAAACCCTATCCCGAATCCCTTCCTCCCCGTCGCACGACCTCCCCTCCCTCCCTCTCCCAACTGCCGACTCTCTCCCCCTCCGCCAGCCCCCCTATCGCCGGCGACAGCCCCCTCCTTGCTCTCTCCCTCTCCCTCCTCTGCGTGCACACGCGGAGGCGCACCCTCTCCTCTCTCCCGAACTGCTCTCCCTCTCCCCTCTCCTCTCTCTCCCTCCCCTCTCTGAGTTGTTCTCTCCTACCTGTTCATGCAGACACACACACACTTAGTGGTGGTGGCGGGTGTGTATGCAGTGGTGGTGGATTTTGCGGTGGTGGTGGTGGTCGTCGCGATGGAGGAGGTGGTTTCAGTCGAAATGGTGGAGGTGGTGGTTATGGAGGTGCAGTGGTGGTGGTTATGGAGGTGGAGGTCGTGTCTCGAGGAAGCAGAGGTGGGTGTGGTGGCAGCCCGGGGTGTCGTAGCGCAGCGGAAGACTATTCGGCGACTGATGGGCGTTGAGGTACGGCGAGGTACAGTGAAGGATGGACGAGCAGTGTCGCGCAACGATTGAGGCTTTGCGTCAGTGGGTAAGCCTCTGGTCTTATCTTTTCAGTGTTCTAGTTTGTTTTTCGTCGATCATAATTGTTTGTTAGATTCTAGGTGTCAGCTTAGCGGGCAGCGATAATCTGCGATGCACAACTGTCAAGGCCTTGACCACCGCTAGCGGTCGCATCGGCAGATATATCTTATCCCCTGTTTAATTGTCGTTAAGTCTCAATCGGTAATTTATGTCTGTAGGAGGTGTGAGAATGGGTTCCTGCTATTGTTGTTGCCTTAGTGCGATTCTCCTATTCTGGGCAGGTTGCTGCCGAAATTTCTAACGAATCCCTTGCCGTCGATTGTCACAGGAACTCCAATTGAGGTAGAGATTTCTATCCCTCTCATTTGTAGTATCGGTATTCTTTCTTCCCCCTCGCGTTATAATTTAGATTAGTCGATTTTAAAGTATTCATCAAACTATCGTTCACGGGTCGTTGTTCGCATCAAATGGTCGATTTTGAGTATCGTCTAGGGTCTTACGTACTCCCTAGGTTTTTGGTCGTTCGATTTCTAAATTGATTGGGAAAAACCCCAATTTTTATATAAAAAAATGTGTCGACGTCATTTTTATGAAATCAAATTGGGAAGATTGAATTGTTGGACACTCTTGGTTGGTTGGTGGTTTAAAACCTAATCTTGACACGTTTTTATTATAAATCGAACGAAGTGATTGTTTTGCGAACGAATAGAACGTTTTGTGAATAAACGAAAATATTTTGGAAGTACGGGAAATGAAATCACTCTGTGGAATGACACGTCGACTAGGAGGTTATTGTCCTAGGTCGCACGGAATGAAAGATTGAAATATAGTAAATATGATACCCGTTTCTACGACAAGGAATGAGTTGTCTAGATATTCGGATATCTGGATTGTGGTACATTGGGTGGCTTGTCTAGCACCCACGACATTGCACAATGGGGGATTGTTCCTCTCAACGTGTTGGGGAATACGAGGTATATGACATGTTTAGAGGTTGACGAGCCTCTAGATGGAATTAGCCGAAACTCATATATATTGATTGACACTTGCCTTGCTCCTACTAGAAGGCACGGAAATGGAATACACGTGACACTTGGAATATAATGGGAATTGAAAAACGTTTATATAACGGAAAACAAGTCTTTTACTTAGTGTGAGTCGACACTTGGACACAATTCCCTTTGGCCTTGTCTAGATAGTCTTTGGTAGATGTTGGATACAGTTACTTCTCTTTCTCGAGTCTTAGTTAGACACAGTGGGTTACTACTTTTCTCTACGATGAGTCAAATATGGAACTTTGAAAGAAAAGGAAATGTTTTTAATTATAACGAGATCCATTGTATTGCATAGTTTACATTCCTTGCATTGTCATACACTTGTATCCAATATTATAGATGGTAGGAGATAGACTATCTCTACTAGGCGGTGGTGCCTGACCCTGTACTTTTGTAGGGTCTCTTGCACTTTGCTTGGAGCAGCTGCAGGATCATTTGCAGGACTTGAGGCTTGACCAGATAGTGGACCGTAGGCCGTAGGTTGCTTTCTTTTCAGTACCGCACCTTCTTTTACTTTTTAGTACCGCTGGGTAAGTCCGAATTATGCTTCTGAGTAACGGCAGTATAAGACCCTCAATAGTAGAGTACACCAATTCATAATATATATTTTACATCACTATAATTACTTTAATTTCTTTGATTAGTATCATGTGATATGTGATACTTTTGATCAATAAATTACTACAACACATACTAAGTTGGTCAGTTCTTGTGGTGGCGCGTAGCGTGAGACCCTTAATGTTGGGGCACAATATTTTTTTTGGTCACTCATTATCCGCTCAGATTAACATTTGATTGAGTTTAATCTAATGCCAATATGTGGCAATAACTTCAATAACTAAGATATAACTGAATAACTTGAATCAATGCTTAGTACCACAATCAACAAATTTTTTTATAAACAATACTACAAGTTAAAATATCAACGGTGACATTATTTAGAGACAATAAAATATTTTTGTCATCGAATATAAGTAATGTCGACAATGAATTTCGATCTTGTTACTAAAAATATTGGATCATATGAAGGGAACAAATAGTGACAACAATTTTGTTTTCTTGTCACCGAAAAGAATTAATTCATGGTAACAAATATCAATTTTTAAATTTTTTGTATATTTTGTGAAAAAGAATTCCCAAAATCCCATTCCCTCCAATTTTCATCATTTCCCTCTTCATGTTCCCTCCAATTGTTCTATCATCACCTAAAGCCTAAGAGTCCCTTTGGATTGAGGGATTTCATGAGAAAATAAAGGAAAAGAAAGAGAACTCTTACCATTTTTTATAACTTGTTTGGATAAGTCAAGTGACAAAGGGAGAGATTTATGTGTAATTTATGCTTGAGTTCCCTTTCTCACCGTTTCTCACCAAAAGTGGTGAGATTTGGTGAGAAAGGAGTTTCCTTTCTTTTCTCTCTCTTTCTCCCTTATCCAAAGGGACTGTAAATACTTACTCCTAAATACGAACACCAAATCAGCCACTCCCCAAATCACTCCCCAAATCTGTAACTCGGAAAACCTAAAAACCAACGAAATCAACGATGCCTCCGACGCCATCGATCCCTCCTACGCCTAAATCATACTCGACCACTCCCCAAATCAGAATCATCGATCCCTCCTACGCCTAAGTCACTACTTGACCACTCCGAATCACAACCATTTCGCCCCTTGCAAACACCATCCATATCGTCGACCACATTCATCCCTGAATCAGTCGTCGACCACCACCACCACTGCATTGCCTCCCTTCGTGGTCGTTAGGCATTTTTCAGGTCTCTCTCTCTCTCTTCGTTTTCTTTGATCTATATATCGCCATTCAGCTTCGATTTCTTCATGTATGTGTGCCTCTGTCAATTTCTTCATGTATGTGTGTGTGTTGATTTCTTCATCTGTGTGTATGTGTGTCGATTTCTTTGTGGTCCAGTGTGTGTGATTTCTTCATGGGACTATGGATAGACTAAAGGCTGCAGATTCCTTGTATGCTTCTCTTAGAGAACTTTATTATGCCGCATCAGTGTATGTCTTCCATATGGGTAACTAGTGTCTGCATTCCTGAATGATTTTGGTGCATTTTTAGTGGTCACAAAAACTAAGAATTTTACATATATGTTCATACATTCTTTTGGATGTTAGGAAAGATAATCAATAATAGGCTGAGGAGCTGAAACCTATTTTGAAAGCTTTGAGCACTCTTCTGTAAATTTGTAGTGACAGTACATCTAACACCCCGAAATTTTTAAATCATTTTTTGAAATAAATATAAGATAGATAATATGGATATGAGGAAGCTCACTGCATATAGTATCAATCCACAGGGCATCCAACAAGTGAAGTAAAATCCACTAAAGATAGTACAATGGTACAAAGAGTACAAAGAAGCGGAAAAACAATATATATAACAGCTGACAACAATATCTACAAAGATAAACGGAACTAAAAGTGAAAAGGAGAGACAACCTCTAAGGAACTCCTGCAGCTACTCCAAGGACTCTGATCGATAAGTCCTCCTAACCCTGCAACACAAAACATTAGGGGAAAGGGGAAGGGGGTCTGAGCTATCCACATGTTCAGTAGAAAAAACTAACTACTATCAAGCATGAACAAGGTGAGTGGGTGCCCAAGTGTCCACATTTCTAGAAGTACTAAGGACATCAACAGGGAATAAGACCAAAGATAAGCAAATGCATCCTCAAAGTGCAATGGATACAAGTGCTTCACTAACCAAAAGCAGACTCTAATCCTCAAAACTACAAAGAACACAGTGAGACAGTCTCCAAGATCCAACCAACGTGGACTACGACTCGAATATAAACCCGAACCTCTGCTACTAGGGTAAGACAATCACAAAGGCCCACTAGAAGGGCCTAAAGAATCACACCACAAACACAATACCTCCCAACTCAATCCAAAATCTTCTTCCAACCTTAGACGTTGTTATAGATTGGGTTAACACACAATTTTGAGATATTTGAATGATTGAGGTAAATTTTCTCATTTCTCTCAACCTTGAAAAAACAAGAGATACTAATATTTCATTCATTCTTATTATTGTTTTTCCATATATTTTCAACTTGTCAAAACAAGAGGGTCACATGTCTCAACCTCATCAAAACAAGGGAGTAAACATATAATATTGATAGAGTTCAATCAAGTGGTTTAGACCAACCATTCAACCCAAAAGAGACATGTCAACATGAGTATGAATGACAATATCCTCCACATTGACAATATCCACATAGTTAAATGATTGATAGAGTGAGTCCAGTATAGTGGCTCGTCAACACACTATCCTTTCCCTACCTTCATTTCCCAACTCATCAGGAGGGCTACGCTACCCCCATTGTGCACAATGTCGTGGATGAAACGAACATCTAGGAAATCCCATTATAAGTCCATTCCCGCATAAATTATTCCGGCGTTCCCCAATTTATTGGGAGGGCTCCCATTACCCTTTGATTTTATTTTCATTCAATACCATTATATTGGTGACTCATAAGTTATGGATTCAAGATTGAGTATAATCATAGGAAACATCGCAAGGGATTTACCATGGCCAATCGGACACATATATCTTTGGTTCACAAACATCTTATCGAAGATCAAAGCAATGTTCAATGCAAAATTATAACGGATGAGAATAGAAACTTCTTATTTTTCTAGAGCTTCTCAACCAAAATGAAACTACTAGTATTCGAACCAAGGGTGCAATATCGATTGTTGGGGGCCGAACGGAGCCACGACATCCTCCAGGAGGACCACAGCTCAGACCAGCCAGTATGAGGCCGAACAGATCTTAGTCGGTGCCAGGGCCTCGCTGGGGCTTTCTCCGACCCGGAGACTCAAAGCCCAGAGGAGGTGCCTGGCCGAGGAGCCCAGCAATCAAGGTCGTGCGACCGCGCAAAGCAGGGCCGACGAGAAGGCTTTCCCGGGATCACCTCTGTGCAGAGGTCTCTTAGCCCAGGACGGCCCGACCAACAACAAGCAGCACCGAAGCATGCCGCTTCGGCCAGACAGGACAAATGCCTCGTTCACAGCGAATATTTCCGCGTGGACATCATCCCGGATTTTGCGCACATGGCAGACACATTGTATCTATACCTTTCCGTCACACCACATGCCGTCAGCTCAGCATTGGTCAGGCAAGAGGGGATGGAGCAGCAGCCAGTCTATTTCTCTAGCAAGTCTCTCATCAGTGCCGAGACCAGGTATCTCCCTCTCGAAAAACTTGCATATGCTTTGGTTATTGCTTCCAGAAAATTGGCACCGTACTTCCAGGTGCATACCATAGTTGTTCTGACCGAGTTCCCTCTTCGGGCGTTGCTTAAACGCGTCGACTTATCCGACCGACTCACCAAATGGGCCGTGGAGCTGGCAAACTTCGACATCATGTTCCAGCCGAAAACAACCATCAAAGGCCAAATCTTGGCCGACTTTCTGGCAGAATTCTCTCCTCGGCCCGAGGATCCTCATCTTGAAGAAACTGTGGCCGAACAAGCCTTGCCAGAGTCGCTGCAAAATCAGGACTCGTGGAGGATGTTTGTGGATGGCGCATCAAACTGCTGAGGAAACGGGACTGGGATTGTCCTGATCTCGCCTGAGGGAGTTACCCATGAGCACTCCCTCCGGCTCAACTTCAGCGCCTCCAACAATGAGGCAGAATACGAAGCACTCCAAACCGGACTAAAAGCGGCCGAGGAGTTGGAGATCCAGAGCATGAACATCTACAGCGATTCCCAGCTCGTGGTCAACCAGGTGAACGGGGACTACGAGTGCCGAGATGAGCGGATGGGAAGATACATGCAGAAAGTCAAAGAAAGAATGGAGCTATTCAAGCAAATCCAAATCCAGCAGGTCGGAAGGGAACTAAACGCCCATGCCGACGCTCTGGCCGGAATAGCCTCATCAGCAGAAGTTAAAGAGCAGAAGACGGTCAGCGTCCAAAGCTTGGAGCAGACGAGCATAGAAGCGCCGAAGCAGCAAACCGTGTTCTTTATCAGCCAGGGTCCAAGCTGGATGGACCCAATCATTGCATTTCTGAAGGACGGCTCGCTCCCAGAAGACAAAAGGGAGGCACACCGAATCGTCCACAAGTTGGCTCGATTCTGGCTTGGCCCTCATGACAAATTGTACAGACGGTCATTTTCCGGGCCGTACCTCCTCTGTGTGCACCCAACATTGGTGGAAAGAGTTCTGCAGGAGCTCCACGCCGATAGCTGCGGAGCACACACTGGGGGAAGATCAATTGCACACCGAGCTATCTCCCAAGGGTATTGGTGGCCGAAGATGATGAAAGACGGAGAACAGATCGTGAAAAAGTGTGACTCCTGCCAGAGGTTCTCCCCGATAATCAGACAACCTGCCGAGGAGCTCACACCACTGACCAGTCCATGGCCCTTTGCTCAATGGGGCTTGGATATCGTCGGCAAACTCCCTACGGCTCCAGGAGGTTTCAAATTTCTAATCACTGCAACAGATTACTTCTCCAAGTGGGTTGAGGCCGAGCCCCTGGTCACCATAGAGGACAAGGATGTGAAAAGATTTGCATGGAAAAACATCGTCTCTCGCTTTGGCATTCCCTATGCCTTCATCTCTGACAACAGTACTCAATTTGTGGGGGACCTCTTCACCAGTTTCTGTGCCGAGCATAGGATCAGGTTCTACAACTCAACTCCTCACTACCCACAAGGCAACGGACAGGCCGAAGCGTCTAACAAGACCATCGGTAGCGGAATCAAAAGGAGACTCCAAGCAGCGAAAGGAAGATGGGCCGAAGAACTCCCCAGCGTTCTTTGGGCCTACCGAACTACTCCACGGCGCTCCACAGGGCAGACCCCGTTCTCTCTAGCCTTCGGCATAGAAGCAATCATTCCCCTGGAGGCCGGACTCCCCACCATCAGAACCGAAGGGTTTGGCGAAGCCACTAATAACGCAGCAATTCAGAAAGACCTGGACCTGATCGACGAGAGAAGAGACACGGCTAGGATCAGATTAGCTGCCTACCAGCAAGGGGTAGCCAGAAACTTTGCCAGAACGGTCCGACCCAGGACGTTCAAAATCGATGATCTCATCCTTAGGAAGGTGGTGGGAAACAAGAAGAAGAGTTCTGACAGAAAGCTCGGTCCCAATTGGGAAGGACCGTACAGAATAACCGGGCATGCCGGGACAGGGGCTTACCGACTTGAAGATCTAGATGGCACTCCAATTCCAATACCGTGGAACGCTACAAATCTGCGATTGTACTATCACTGAATGTAAACTTGGCTTAGGGCCCCCAATAAATGAAAACGATTTTGAAAATCTTGCTGCATCGGCACTAAATTACCAAAACAACTCATTTGTCGTTTATCTACAAAACGTGCATGCAGCTCCTCGGTGGCATTGTTGAGGGAGCTTACATCTCTTT
>NMUG010001069.1:0-19075 GCA_002855965.1 Monotropa hypopitys
CCTATAACTATGATAGACTTGAATGTCATATTGGGAATGGACTTTTTGTCTACTTATTATGCTACCATAGACTGTGTGAGAAGGGAAGTGACTTTTCGGGTTCCAGGGAAGCTAGAAGTAAAAATTTATGGAGACAGAGTGGAAACCCCTAGATGTATTATTTCTTCCTTAAAGGCCATGTCGATGTTGAGGAAAGGGTGTTTGGGATATTTAGCATACGTGATGGATTTGGAGGGCAAGCCAAGTGAGGTTGGTGATATTCCGGTGGTGAGAGAATTCCTTGATGTTTTTCCGGAAGAACTGCCGGGGGTAGTGTCGGATAGGGAAATCGAGTTTACTATTGAGTTGGTACCGGTTACGAGTCCGATTTCGATTGCTCCTTATAGAATGGCACCTGCGGAGTTATATGAGCTTAAGGTTCAACTTAAGGAACTAATAGAGAAGGGGTTTGTGAGACCTAGTATATCACTGTGGGGAGCGCCAGTTTTATTTGTGAAGAAAAAGGATGGGATCCGACTCATGTTTTGCAAGCGGAACCATTGGAGATAGACGAGGATTTGTCATATGAAGAGAAGCCAGTGAAGATTCTTGATTTCAAAGAACAAGTGCTACGTTCCAAAGTGGTGCGATGGGTCAAAGTCTTATGGCAAAATCATGGTGTCGATGAGGCAACTTGTGAAGGCGAGGAGAGCATGCGGAGGGATCATCCCCACTTGTTTTCAGGTACGTTTTAAATTTCGAGAGCGAAATTCCTAAAGGGTGGGGAGTTGTAATACCCGTTCCAAATTTATAAATTTATTTAAAAACAATTCAAGAATATTGGGAATTTCAGTGTGAGTAAGGAAGGATTTTGGGTGTAATTAAGCATTAATTATATAAGTGGTATAATAGAAATTGTCCATACAAAAATTATAAATAAGTAGAGGGATGGCACACAAGGGTAATAACCCTTTTTAATTTAGGGGCAAGGAGGTAAAATGAATTAAAAATCTGATTTAGGGGTTTGGGGAAACTCCCTAATCCCTTCATTGTGCTAAACATAGAGATTGGAGGCTAGAGAGGGAGCAAAAGAAGGAGGAAGAGGTTTTGGTTGAATCCAAGGGCATTGAGAAGGAATCGGAAGGAGAATCCTTCTTCAATCTTAATTCTCACATAAGTACGAATCAATTTATGTGTATATCATTCTCATATCACTTCAGATTTGAATTAGATCGAGGTTTAGTTTTCAATTTCGTTTTTGGGAAAAACTCATGGTTTTAGGTTGGGATTCTTGCAATTGATTGTAATTAAAGGTTGTAGGAGACCCCATATCATATCTATGATGATCCTAGATGTTAGGAACACTTTGTGGATGATATATTTGAAGTTTGGAGGTGTTTGGAAATGTTTTGAGTGAGTGGTTCGAAGTTATGATCGTTTTTTGTCAAAAATCACGAGTCTCAGAAATCGCAGCAGAAGGGGTGGCGACCGGTTGGGATGTTTGGGCCAACCGGTTGGGAGGAGCAAGTGGCAACCGGTTGGGATGTTCTGGCAACCGGTTGGGATGTAAGGGGAGGTGCCAACCGTTGTGGCAACCGGTTGGTGGTAGCGGTTGGGAGGTCCCAACTGGTTGGGATGAAAGTCCGACCGGTCGGGAGTGCTTCTGTCCGAAATTTTGGGTAAGTCCTGGAAAGTGGAAAAATGATTATTTAAGGTCATATATGGAAGATCTTTGACACATTGAGTCATGTAATCAATTTAATTATGTTTTCCTATTTGATTTCCATTTGTAATCAAATTGTGGACTGAAATTGGTATTTGGTTCGACAGGTACACTTGAGAAAGGCGGTTAGGCCTCGCTCAAGGGCAAGGAGAAAGCTTAATCAACGGTATTCGGTGAGTGTATGGATTCAGTATATGGAAAGTACTTTGCATGTTTTTCAAGTGCATGTTCTCCTTAGTTTAATTGTAGAAGGATTTTTGGCATGTCTCTATGCTATACGGGGTAAAAGATAGAAATTGATGGATATATGCCTTCATGGCCAATAAGGGAAACATCCCTTAGTATGTTACAAGTCGAGGTCAATACTGCGGGTTGACGGCTTGTAAGTATATGTCAAGGTTGTGGCTGCGGTACAACGGCATATCATCAATGGGTCGAGGTCAATACTGCGGGTTGACGGCTCATTGATTTAAGAGCTGCGGTTCCAAATTATGTTAAAAGAGAGATGTTAAAATATTATGAAAAAGGGGCTGCGGCCATACACGTATGTAAAAACATAGTATGAATGGGCTTGGGAGTATGTGTTTTAAGGGGTTGGAACCTTGTTTCTTGAAAGTTTAATTCATTGCATGATTTCGTAAAACTCTTGCAATTATGAAATTTATATATCCTATTCACACTCTGGTTTCCTTGTGTTTTCTTAAATGCTTGGAAACTAGGTCTTGGAGCTAGCGGTCCACTACTTAGCTTGGAGAGCGATGATTGAAGAAATATTAGCTTTGGATGGATGGTTTCAAGGCTTAGCTTGAAGGAGTGGTTTGACTTGGGTGGGAGGATGATTTTGTAGAAGAGCCATTTTCCTTGGCATTTGTAATTCCACTTTCTTTTAGTAATTGTTCATTGAAAATAAGATTTGGCACTTGTGGTTTGTTGGTAGAGAACTATGGCATTGGAACTCTATATCTATGCTTGATGTTAGTTATTGTTGTATTAAACTTATTGACTTTTGGGCTCAATGTTAAGAAAAATTTTATTTTCACATATTTGGATGAGAGTTTGATAAGGGATGTTACATATCTTGTTTCTGAGATTCCTGCTTGTGTTCTTCTCGTCGGAGGGTGACCATCTGGGTGATGGAAGGAATGCCTTGGAGGATGGAAGGAGGCTCGCCTGCAAAGAAGAGTTCCATCTGCTTGGCTCCTACAACCACATGGGTTAGTGCCCACCGGTCAGCAGCGATCGGAAAGGGCCTCCGAATATCAAGTCGGTTGGGGAACTAGAGAGAGACTGTATGGACAACGTAACGGTAAGGCCAAGAGAGTCCCGTAAATGGTACCTCAAGTGGGGTATTTACAGGAGCGACTGACTTGGCGTGCAAGGCATGCGTGTAAGGCGTGCGTGGGGTGGTTCTCCGGATGACGTAAGCCCTAATGTCACGTAATGATGGGTCTACAAGGCCGTTACAACTGTCAGGGCTTGTCATCCGAAGCATGGACGAGCCACAGCGGCCGGATGGAGCATGTCGGTCAGGAGTAAGGCATGACCGATGTTCTTCCCGGTAACTGGCAACTGGTGGACCCTACGGCATGTAGTCGGGCGTGGCGAAATTGTGCCCCCTTAGGCCAAGGAGGTCACGATGCGCTCTGTCTGCCACTAAGTAATGCCGAAGGTTTGAGGGTGATGCATAGCCGGACGGCTTGACACTCCTCGATGCCCGGTTGTAGTTGTTGTTACACGTAGACGGTCGCGACAGTAGTGGGTGGGTCTGCACCTTAGATCAGGGTAGTAGACATGCATGTCTGCCAACCACTCCTTCAAGAAGGAGATCTCGGTATCCTTTTGCTGGAGTAGCAGGTCCACAGAAAGCGACACAAGAAGGCTAAGATCTGACAGAGGGAGGGTGGTTGAGGAAGAGCCCAATAGCCCCACTGAGATATGAGGGAGTTGAGGTGGAGGAGGCAAGGGTGGAAGAGGAGGCGCCGACGAAGTATCCGTGTTCCCAGAACGTAGAGTGTCTTCACCACCCATGGGACTGATCTGAGAGAGAGAGTCTGAACAACCAAGTAAACAGTTCATCGGAGTCTAAGGAGCTTCCAAAGCGGAGTTGCCAAATGTGGTGTCCTGTTCCTCAAAATCTTGCCTTGGTGTTCTTCTTACCGGAGGGTGACCGTCAAGATGATGGAAGGAATGCCTTGGAGGATGCAAGGAGGCTCGCCTGTAAGGAAGAGTTCCATCTGCTTGGCTCCTGCAACCACAGGGGTTAGTGCCACCGGTCAGCAGTGATCGGACGGGGCCTCCGAATATCAAGTCAGTCGGGGAGCTAGAGAGAGACTGTATGGACAACGTAACGGTAAGGCCGGGAGAGTCCCGTAAATGGTACCTCAAGAAGGGTATTTTAAGGAGTGACTGACTTGACGCACAAGGCAGGCGTGTGAGGCGCGCGTGGGGTGGTTCTCCAAATGACATAAGCCCTAATATTGCGTAATGATGGGCCTGTCAGGTCGTTACAACTGTCACGGCCTGTCACCCGAAGCATGGACGAGCCCCAACGGCCGAATAGAGCATGTCGGTCAAGAGTAAGGCATGCCTGACGTTCTTCCTGGTAAGTGCCGACTGGTGGACCCTCTGGCATGTAGCCGGACGTGGCAGAGTTGTGCCCCCTTAGGCCAAGGAGGTCACGTTGCGCTCTGACATTCACTAAGTAATGCTGAAGGTTTGAGGGTACCGCATGGCCGACCGGTCTGGCACTCCTCGATGTCCGGTTGTAGTTGATGTTGCACGTAGCCGGTCACGACAGTAGTGGGCGAGTGTCCACCTTAGATTAAGAGTGTAGACACGCATATCTGTCGACCGCTAATATTGTTGATGGTCCGAAGGTGTCACACAATTGACCGGTCTGGCACTCTTCAGTGTCTGGATGAGGTGGCCTCCGTCGGAGGGCCGCAAGACCGGACGATCTTTGACTATCCCTCAGGCATGTAGGAGATGGTTGAGTTTGCCGAAGGGAACATGAAGCTGGCGACTCTGGCTACTCCTTATGGCATCGGCTAGGGACCGGTCACTATGGTCTGGCATGAGTGAGGCCTTTGGCCACCATGGAAGTCCAGTCCACTACAGAATATAAAAAACTCGCCAAAAAGACTCTAATTTCCACAACTTAAGACAAAGATACCAAAAAAACCACTATTAATTTAGGTCAAATGAGCCCTTATATTATCCTCAACCTAAACCCCACAAATCCAAATCATTCTCACCCAACGTACCAAGTCCAATAGCCAAGAGTTTTAAACCCTCCCCAAGCAGCCACAAACATTCGAACAAGGGAAAAAAAAGAGAAGAAGAAAAGAGTGGAAAGCAAAGTTCGAAAGTCAAAAGAATCACCAAAAATAGAGAGTTCGGAGTCACATCCGGGACTAAATGCACGCTTGTGACTCAACACGCAATTTGAGTTCGCATTTGATCTAAAAAAAGGTGCTAGTTCTCCTTCAGAATTTAAATTAATATATAAATTCATTGGATAACTATTACAATTTGCATAAAGGTCCAACGTAGGTTTCTATTATTAATAATCTTGCAAAGCTCATTCACGGACTGCCATATAAGATAGACCAAAAGAATACACAGTTTGACTATCAATCAAGTAGAGACTCTGAGAATATTCTATATATTCTAAAGATAGTTACTATATCTTTAGAATATACTATGTAAATATTATGTTTCCATTTAGGAGTCCTATAATTATGTAATTGATATATTTGATTTTGTTTCCTTTATTTGTTCTTTCCTACTTAAGGGTTGCATAGTCCTATATATGTGTACTCCTTTGTATTAATATATATTCAATAATACAATATCAGTTTCTCATCTCAAAAGTTTCATGGTGTCAAAGCCAACATTAGAGTTTTGATTTTAGGGTTCAATCTGCATCAGCCACCGCAGTCGTCGTCGGTGCCACCCATCACCGGCGAGTCTCTCGCATCTCTTTCTCTTATGTGATAATCTCTCTGGTTGCATCTCTCTTGTTCCCAGTAGCCGTCATCACCATCACATCTCTCTCTCTGTCTCTCGATCACAGACTCTATCTCACCATCTGCAAATCCCTCGTCATCCATCACTGACGCCATCTCCCTCATCCTCCGACACCTTCGCATTCGCCTTTGCTGACGCCATCCATCGTCGTCGTTGCCTGCAATTGTCGTTGTCAGTAGTCATCGCCGTCGTTTGCAAATCCCTCGTCCCAGATTTTTTGTTCACCATCATTGTTCAACATCGCCATTTGCTATTTGGAGTCATCATCACCGTCACTATTCTCGTCCATCATCATCGTCGCCATTTTCATCCAGTCACCTTCGTTGTCGCCTATGAAGCACGGGTACTCCAAAAATGGTGTCGTACGAGTACCGGGTACTCCGTGGGTACGGGTTTGGGAACGGGTACGGCAAAAAAGGTACCTGGTACAACAAAAAAAATTCGGTACTTTTTACCAAAAATGGGTACGGCTTTGGTACTTCTCGGGGACTTCTGTGGGTACGTTTGGGAAAATTTTATTTTTTTAAACATTTTTAGTGGCTAAAGGTAAAAAACACAGAAATATTGGGGGTTTAACCGTAGTTTTAATAACTTAAGATACTGACCTAAAACACATACGCTAAATTAAGTTTTTTTCTCATTCCCGTTTGTTTCTGTTGTGTGGCTGCGATAGACATCTTCAGGCCGGCGACCGACTTCTCTCTAGTCAACAGCCTCCTCCTCTCCAGCCGACGACATCCTCCTCTCTAGTCGACGACGTCTCCGGCGATTCCTATATCCATCAAATCCTCTCTCTGGCGACCTCCTCCTCTCTAGCAGCGAATCTTTTAGCCGCGATTCCCCTCCGGCAATTCCTATATAGATCGATTCCTCTCCAGTCGGCGATGTCTTCGACAAGTGATTTCTCTCAAGCAGACGAACCCTCCAGCAGTACAGTTGTGATTTCTCTCTCCGACGATTCCTCTCCTCTTCAACTGAAGGCATTGTATAAAAATATTTTGGAATGACTTAAAACTTAAAAAATTGGCCAACGATGTATCTATGCTTTCAGTGTATCTATGATATTTTTCATTGAGTTCCTTCAATGATGTATCTATGCTCTCAGTGTAACTGATGTATCCATGCTCCTCATACCTTAACATTTGCTCTGTTTTCTGTGTTTTAGAAAATTGTTTTGATGTGTTTGTTATCTAGTTCTATCCTGTAAATCATGAAACATACCTATCTTGATTTTGACTTTGTAATTGTTCCATTAATTATTTTATTGGTTTTGTAATTTTCATACTTTTAGGAATATTCGTTCAACAAACAGTATGTGTGCAATGTTCATATTTTATTGAATTCTTTCAATGTTTCGTTGAAGTTTTATTCATTTTATTTTTTTGGTAGTAAAAATTTTCATATTTTATTATTACGCAATGAAATATAGTATAATAATAAATAAAATAGTAAACAAATTCGTTGTACCCTCGCCATACTCGTACCCTACTCTTGGGGGTTAGTGACGTTTCCCGTACTCGTACCTGTACCCGTACCCCGTACTCGTGCTTCATAAATCGTTGTCGTTCAACTACCAGCAGCCACCACCGCCGTCCATCTCCAGCTCCGGCATGTCTCTGCATCTCCCTTCTTCCATATCTTTAGTAGCCGTCAGCGGCCGCCATAGTCGTTGTTCACCACCATCGCAGTCCACAACGATCGCAGTCGCGGTTGCCGCTCATCATCCATAACAATCACCTCTGTCGCAGTTCTGACACCCGCAACTGTCACCTCTTTTTTTCTCTCTTCACTATTCTAGTTTGTGTCGTTGCCGCCATCGGTAGAGTTTTGCTTTGTTGAACCATCAGTTGGGTTTGTTGTGTCGTCGCCGCCATCAGTAGGGTTTACTTTGCCACCTCTGGTTTTTTCTGCCTTTGATTTCTGGACAGATTTAAGGTTAGTTCAATTTTCAGCTCTATTTCTGTTCTGAGACTTGTTTGTTCCGAGATTCTCTGATACAAACTATTAGTGCTCGTCTTCAGTTCGATGAGTATGCCTAGTGTCATAAGAAAGACCACTGGAAAAAAATTGTCCTAAGAAATGACATCAGGAATCATCACAAACATCTTTGGGACCGTTTTGTGCTTCTGCAACTCTAACTACCACATCTAAGAGCACTTCTGAAATAAATGACATGCATGCTCAACTGGCTCAGCTTCAGTAGAAGATGACTTCTTCTAATGCAATGACCTCATGATCCTCAGGTTTGCTTGGTTCTCTGACAGGTATCCCTACCACTATTTGGATTCTAGATTCCGATGCTTCATTTCACATGACAGCTCATCTGTCTCTACTACAAAATTGTGCCCCCCTATCTTCTCCTATGACTATACATACAACCAATGGTTCTCCTTTGTCTGTTGTATCTATTGGATCTATTCCTATGACAGCATCCTCAGTTGTGTCACTCCCGCGTGTTCTTTTTGTTCCTGAATTATCTGTTAATTTTCTATTCATTAGTCAGATGGATGCTTCAGGGTTTAATGTTCTTTTTTCTTCCTATGTTTGTCGTGTGCAGGATCAGAAGTCAGGGAGGCAGATTGAGACAGGACTTAGGGTTTGTGATCTTTATGTGGTAGAGAGCTTACATATCGATACTTTCTCTACAACGTTATCCTCATTTCAGTTAAATAATTCTTCAAGTCCTTTTTTCTTTGGCATGGTAGGTTAGGCCATTTGTCAACTGATCGCTTACGATCCTTGTCTCAATCTGGTATTTTGGGTAAAATGTCTTTCACTGATATTTCTGAGTGTCAAGATTGTAAACTTACAAAAATGACTGCTCTGTCATTTAACAAAAGTAATTTCATATTCACTTCTCCATTTTTTCTAGTTCACACTGATGTCTGGGGACCATCTCCTGTTAATTCAAAAGGGGATTATCCTATTATGTTTCTTCTGTTGATGATTATTCTCAATTCACATCGGTCTACCTTATGAAACATAAATCTGATTTTTATAAGATTTATCGGTCTTTTCAGTTCATGGTAACTACTCAGTTTTCTTCTACAATCAAAATTTTGCGATCTGATCTGGGTGGGGAATATATACACAAGGTGTCTTTACTGATTACTTGTCACCTCTAGGTACCATACATCAGTCTTTTTATAGTGGCACTCCTGCTCAAAATGGTCGTGTTGAACGTAAGCATTGTCATCTTCTTATGGCTACTAGATCCTTTCTCTCTGCATCTGTTCCCAGTTGTTTTGGGGGTGAAGTAGTGCTCACTGCTACATTTCTCATCAATCGCATGCCCAATCCACTTTTGTCTGGGAAAACTTCTTATGATGTATTATTTTCTACCACCCTCAAGTACTCAATTTGTAACAACCCGGATTTTTAAACCTTTTTTTTTAAATGAGAGAATATAAAGTCATAATAAGAGGAGAAATAACTATCATCCATATTTATTTCCCATGAGTACATGACGAATGAAAGAAATACAATGAGCACATCTATATGCACCATCATGGATCTAATTTACAAAACCTTTATATTTTACAACTGAGAAAATAAGAAAGAAAGTACAATAAATGATAGGAAAAATAACCTATCAACTACTATGGTGTCATGCTCCAATGTCAGGCAAAGGAATCTGAAATGTGCATCTCCAATCCAGAGAGAGGATCGGGTACCTAAAAATAGAGGGTTAGGCAAAAGCCTAGTAGAGAAATTTATATCCAAATATCTTTAAAATTGGGGTGCATGTGTGCTAAGGTAAGGAATGTGAAATACGCATGCATGAGAATCTCTTTTTATTTCTAAAAACCATTTCGACTCAAGATCATTCTTCTTCTTGACTCAAATCCAATGAGTGACATTTTTTCAAAATACTCAACTTTGACGAAATCAAAGGAGATAGAAATCAATGAATTCCAAATCTTTCTAAAAATGCTCAACTTAACGAAATCAAGGATTTAAGTTTATAAATTACAATTTCCTCCACATTGATGAAGCCAATAAAGTACAATGTCAATTTCCTCCACATTTACAAAACCTTTACATTTTACAACTGGGAAAATAAGAAAGAAAGTACAATAAATGATTGGGAAAATAACCTATCAACTACTATGGTGTCATGCTCCAATGTCAGGCAAGAGAATTTGAAATGTGCATCTCCAATCCAGAGGGAGAATCCGGTACCTAAAAATAGAGAGTTAGGCAAAAGCCTAGTAGAGAAATCTATATCTAAATATCTTTAAAATTAGGGTGCATGTGTGCTAAGGCAAGGAATGTAAAATACACATGTATGAGAATCTCTTTTCATTTCTAAAAACCATTTCGACTCAAGATCATTCTTCTTCTTGACTCAAATCCAACGAGTGACATTTTTCCAAAATACTCAATTTTGATAAAATCAAAGGAGATAGAAATCAATGAATTCCAAATCTTTCTAAAAATGCTCAACTTGACGAAATTAAGGAGTTAAGTTTATAAATTACAATTTCCTCCACATTGACGAAGTCAATAGAGTACAATGTCAACCTTGACGAACTCAAGGGACTAGCACAATCAATATTATCAGAGAGTTGTTAGGTTTCGGCTACTTCCGCGATAGAAGTCGGCGACTAGACTACCCGTACAATTTCCCAGTATCTTTCTGACCCATCGGGATGGCCCAGTCAAGCCCTCATTGCGCAATGTCGTGAGTGCAAATTCCACTACTCAGGGAACAAAATTCCCACATATAGCCAACTTAAATAATCTCTTATGTTTTTTAGGCCAATTAATACATTCGATTCATCCATACTCTCAATTTGTCAAGATTAGGGCAAACTCCTCCTAATCTTTCAATTTGGCCCAAAACATAATTTTCACAAACATTCTTTCAAATATTGATTTCCGATGTGTCAAAACATTCTCTAGACCCCATTTCCACAACATTAACCATTTCAAACAATAATATTCCCCTTCTTTCAAAATTTTAAAATCTAGGGTTTTACCAAATTTGGGGATTTTCTAAAACAAATATGGGATCTTGAAATTGAGTTCATAAGGGACCCGATGACGCACAAATGAACACAAACACTTGAAAATTGAAGGGTTCACGAGACTCACAAACCAAATTCGTAAAAAAACATCATTCTTTTAGAGAAACTTAAGGGGAAGAGAGAATACCAAGATTAAGGATACAATGGATAGAAAACTCTACCTTAGAACAAGAACCCGGAACACCCTAGGTGAGGGCCTCTCGCGAATGGACGATCCAAGCCCGTCAATGCATAAAGAACGTCGTGTGGAGTAACGTTAGTGAAGGGTTTTTTTCTCCCAAACCCCATGGTTTGAGAGAGAGAGAGAAGAGAGAAGGGGAGAGAGAGGGAGAGAGAGGATCGAGTGAGAGGGGGGAACTGTCGCTGTGTGTATTGAGTGTAGTTGTGCTAGGGTTTGAGAGGGTTTGGTACATAAATGGGCTCCCAAAAAAATAATTCCAAAATTGCCCTTAATGAGCCACATTTCAATATGTGGTTCTTCACATATCGAAATGTGAAGCTCCCAAATGAACTGACCGAATGAACAAAAGAGGCACATTTCAATATGTGCCTCACTGCGCATATCGAAATGTGTAAGGAAAGATGCCGAACAGAAGTGGTACATTTTGATATGTGCCCTCATGCACATATCGAAATGTAAGCTTGCGGGAAAACAAGGAAGGCTGAACAGTGGGCCTTCATTTCGATACGTGCTCCAAGCACATATCGAAATGTGACCAAGAGGGATTCCCAGCAGAACCTTATATCGAAATATGATTTGGGAATGGTAATTGGGGGACTGTATTTTGAAATACATGAAGGGGGAGAAAAATATATATCGAAATATGCTTCTTCCGAAAGACCATGGCTCAATTACCGGAAAACCAAGAATAGTTCGCATTCCATCGTGATTGTTCTAGATAATTGAAGATAAAGAAATAAAAATTTTAAACGATAGCGCCTAGGATGTTAGTCTCTATCCAAAAATCACATATATTAATATCTCTGAAACTAGAGAAATAAAAAAATTTAGATGTAAAACTAGATAAAGGACTTTTTAAATTTAACATGTTATTTAAGTAGGATAAAAGCTTAAGTTGGTGAGGGAGACTCTTAAGTTGGAATTACCGCTAAAATTTCCTTTTGTCGCTCATGTCTTCCATAACTCTATATTGCAACAAAAATGTATTTCTATCCAAATTTATGTCGAACTATCTTATGATAGACGGCTGTTGCAAATAGTTGATTGGAAAGAAAAAATTTCTTTGCAACAAATTGGTCTCTCTGCTACAGATATGAGGGGACACCCAACAAGATGGCAAGCCAATATAGGAAGAAGAAGCACAAATATGGGTTTCTAATCTGGAGTTATTCTCCTCTTCAAGTACTTTCAAAATTTGAGGACAAACTTTTTATAAGTTGAAGAGAATTTTAATACCGTGATCTTTTAAAATAATTATAATGAAGTTTATGGCTAACTGAAATTAATTAAGAGGCTTAAAGGAGGAAATTATGTCTTATAAACTTAAATCAAATTCGAAAAGGCGAACAGAGTTTTTCAGTGAGATTCGGAAAATTTTAAGAAATAAGAAAGGAATTTTAGAAATAAAAGATGAACACGAAGAATTATCGTATAATACATAAAATACGAAAATTAGACCTAAGGACCACCGTAACTACGGTGCACCTCCCTGCACCGTAGCATAACCCAATGGAAAATCAAAAATATTTAAATTAATCATATTTATCAAAATGAAAAGAAAAAGAAAACAAAATAAGAAGAAAATCAAAAGAAAAGAGAACTCCATGGGGAAAAGAACAAGAGAGAGGAGAGGGGAGAAGAAAAGGGAAGATCAGACGGAAGAATCGAACGCTTCGACAATCAAATCAATGTCAAAACTAAGGTAAGAACTTCGTAACGATCTTATTAACCTATTAGAAACGTATTAAAACCTAATAATCGATTAGAAATCTAAGTTTAGAAAAAAATTAGAAAATTTCGAATCAAACAAATTAAACAAGTTTTTGATTCGTTTTAAAGAGTTTATAGGCCGGTTGTAGGATGTATATGCTAGTATTGACCATAGAAACTCCAGAAAAACACGTTTTGGGGTCCAAATCGAGGATCCCCGAAGCTGGAAAACTCACTGTCCCACTGTTTATCGAACAGGTTTGAAGATCGACACACCGTCTGATATGCTGGTCGGATCACCGATTGTGCTACCGGTACATGCAAATATGTCCCCCCAGTCAACCACCCGAGAGTTGAAATTCCAGTATACCGGGTGGTATACCGGTGGGCTAGTGGTCTCGTACCGGTCCGGGAAAAGTATGACCAAATCAACGGAAAACTTCGGGAAATATAAGGAAAGTCTAATTAAGCATACCTCCAGGATAAAAGAGTTAAAAGGAAGTCAATAGAAGGTGAAATGAATAAGTAAACAAGTTAGAAAACTCTTTAAGAATTTCTCTATAGTAATTATACTATTATTATCTGACTTTCATGTCAATCCAGCGAACCCTATTAAACAGGTGAGTGACAGTTACAAGCATTAAAGGATTTCTGGTATGTTTTTATGAAATTTTCCCATTTTTCCTGGGAATGATTTTGATTACGAAAGTATATGAAATTTTCCCATTTCTATGAAAGTATTTGCGAATCTATTAGCCATCACTTTATATTGAGACAGACCCCTAACTAGGGGGAGATCTGAGATTCGATTATTGATCTAGATTGATCACTTAGCTATTTGTACATGACCATGTCAGCTTGGGAGAAGACAATTGACTAGCGTAGTGTCTATTGAATAGGGTATAAACGTCAGACGTCTAGCTTTACCATCTAGGGATGCCCGGGAATCTATTTGGTTTATGATGGCATATGACTTTAAAAAAAGTAAAGAGATTTTTATTTGTTTTGAAAGATCAGAGATTTATGAAATAAGAAATCCGAATATCCATTTTGGCATGATATTGATATTGATTCAGGAATGCTGGGATTACATGACATAGATTACTGATTATTGATTATTGAGTAGTGTTTCCTTGTATATGTGATTGTATAGATCCATTATGGTATCCGTGAATTATGGGATTTGTTACTGATATACTAAAATCGAAAAAGACATGATTCAAAAGGTATAGATTTGATGGAAACGTGAATGTATCATTTTGATTATTGTTTCATTATCCATGACACAATAAACCTTTATCCTTGTTTTCTGTTATTCATATGAGCGTTAGCTTATGAAAATTATTTATTTATTAGGAGACGAGAAAGCACTATATCCCTACTAGTAGCTTTTGTGAATATTGGAAGAATACAGAATGTAAGTGGTAGCTAGTTTCTTTTTAGTTGGTCTAGTTGTGCTGAGACTATTTTTGTAAGTTGTATAATATATTGTACATAGAGTTGTATGGATTTTTGGGTTTGTACTTTATTTTCAGTTAATGTTTTATAGAAATCTTCCGTTGTTTTGCATCCTCAATTAATTAAATAAATCAGTGGTTATGATAGAAATGCCTAGGATGATTTAGTAATCACCGGGCGCTCTATTACGATGACTTAAGGGATGGGTCAGGGTCGTGACAAAATGCATTCTAAAATTGTTGTGGACGAGAGTTTCTCTAGGAATGTGATTTCTGAGTCTGGAATTAGAAAAGGAAATCTTAGAACTGAACCATACCAAACCATATAAGATACCTTGGGGAAATAATTCTATTTTTTTTAGTCTTAGAGAGGTGTCGAGTGCCAATCAAAATGGGTAATTTGCATGCTGAAAATGTCTACTATGATATCTTACCCGTAAATATTGGTCACATCCTTCTTGGTCGTTCTTGGATAAATGATGCGTGCGAGTATAGTAGCAAAAAATTATAGTATTTGGAATAACGGTAGATCCATCTTGCTCAAATGCCAAAAACCTAGACTAAACAATAAAAGGTCAAACCTCAATTACTTTGCCCATGAGCCTATTAAGAAATCACTTCACATATTATCCGAACTCAAGTCTAATCAAATTGTTGGTGAAACTAGTCAAGCAAGTGGTTTAATGGTTAAGGAAGTTTCATTATCTCCAGAGGTCAACAACGTGCCGAATGATTGCCTAGACGAAACATCAAAGGGCATACCTAATGATTTACCGCTTGAGAGTACTACTAAGATAATCTGTGAGGAAACCAATAGTATTCTACTATCCGATCACATCCCTAACCTTGTTTGTGCATCTAATAAATTGGACCTTAATACGAATTTACATGATTTTTCATTGAATTTGAGAATCAATCTTGATTTTTCTGTGGAGAATGTGTTTTCGGTCGAAGGCATTTTTGGACCACTTTTGCTCCCCACATGTATCGAGACCAGTGTGTTTTGTCTCCCGCAACATCGATAGACGTTTGACATTTATTGAGTTGAACCACACATCTAACTCGTCAAATCAAGTTCTTCTAAATAGAGAACTAATATGGAACAAGAGGGGTCACATCACGAGTTATTCGTGTTTGAACCCGGAGGATGTTTTATACTTAGCGTTGTTCTTTTTATAAAGATATTATTTAGTAGGTATAATTATTAATTATTATTTTAGGATTTATCTATTAGGAAGGATCATTACGATCATCTTAGCTTTATGTTATTCTTATCTTTATCTAGTACTAGTAGCTATCTTTTAGATTAGTCTCTTTAAGAGACTATAGGGATATTGTTTGAGTAGTTTATGATATGGAATACATTTATTTTGGTATTGGTGTGGATGCCCTTACAATCTCTAGATGTAGACTTCTAGGGTTCTTTAGGAGCAGATTCCTAATGTTCTATGTTATATTTTTCTTCTTTTAAATCGTACTGCAGCACTTAGTGTCTCCACCATGCATTCAAGCATGTTGGTATCTAAAATAAAGTACAATAACAGGATATACTGCTTCTCCACTTTCTTCTTTCTGGTTCTCAAAATTAGTTAAATCCATATTGGTGACAGAGACATCTATGCACTTTGAGAAAAAAAAGTATTTCTAAGAAGAAAAAAGAAAGAGACCGATGCATGTAATATATTGAGGTCTGATCTCGCAAAAATAATGTGAAAATGACTTCCCAAGTGCCTACTCAACCGTATCATTGAATGTCAGAATAAACTTAAACATAGTACTACTATGCGTGGGAAGAACGCCTGTATTTCCAATCGTGATTTTTCTTTATTCGAACAATCAAGTGGAAACTCAATGGTGCACAAGAACTATATGTCAGCATACCCGTGTATTGGAGACAAGATTGTCAACAGCATTCCTCTGGTGATCAAATTGAGCTTTCAAAGCATTGGTGTTATCCTGTAAACCGAATAAAAAAGACATTTCAAGAACGAGACGCATCTCTAGTATTATCCTAAGCAAATGTGGCATTCAACATTTGCACCATTTGGCTTCCATTTCCGACATACTGGTACTTTTAATTTACGCGCTCTTGAAACAAATAAGTTAGACAGACGTGAAAATTTTACGTCTTTACACTGCAATAGATTTGGTGCAAACACTTGCTACAATTTAAGAACTGCTCCTTTCTCGCATTTTATGAGTTATTTTACTGAATGATAGCAAGATGAGAAAGTAAATTTTAGAACTTTCCAGTATTTGAAGTATTTGGAGTATGACAGGCCTCTAAAGCAGAAACAGAACACATAAAATGTGACAGAAGGAAATTTGTTTTGAGTATAAAAACTATTCACAAATATTCCTCTAAAACAAACTTCTGACTTGTCCACCCCTCAAAACTAATATAGAGGTCATCTTTCGTCATGAAAACTTATAATGTTTTGTTCTCTCTTCACCATCTTTGGGAACTCACGGTGTACAAGTTCCTTTTGCAATGATGTTGCTCCTCCAGTGCCATTAATGTAAGAAAAAAGAAAGCAAATTACACATCTTTAAAATCATTCATTCTTTTCTGTTTTTCTCTTTATTACTATGAGTACTTGGATGGGTGTGAGGACAGCATTAACAGTTTATAATAGAAAGTGCATATTAGAAAGTAGTGATGCAGACAGACAGGCTGAGAATTATATGAGGGGAGTGGCATCGCGGACACGCAGTGCCGCACTGAAGAACCGGGGCAGAAACGTTTCCCGAGCTGAGTGACTTCCTCCCGAACTAAGTGGCCTTCCAGACGGCGTCCCATCCTTTTGACCTCCGGAGCTCGGCTAAATATTTTTTCAGCAATCCGTCTGTAGCAGATTGACCGTCTCCTCCAGACGATCAGTTTCGACTATCAGGAGAGCTGACTGCTCCCATTCCCGAGCTCCCACTCTTCTGGACATCTCCGCCTCTGGCAGCTCGGCAGCCCATGATCTCTTATTTTCTTATTCAGTTATTTTTATTCCTTTTTGTGGGACCCAACGTGTTTAGGGTTCCCTTTTGTTTCCTCTTTTGGGCCTAATCTGTCAAAAGCCCAGTAATCGTACTTAGGTTTTTTGCTACTTGTGGTTTCTTACTGTCGCCCTCTAAATAGGGAATGATGTAAGTTTTGGGGACACTTTTGATGAAATTAAAACCTGACAGCAGATTTGCTTGTTCAAACCCCATCCCCTCGGTATTCTCTTAGAGAATCAACGATTGTGTTTGAAGCCGTTCCTCTGAGTATTCGTGCGCGAATCAACAGACCAACGAGCCTTTGGCCTGGTATTGGCTTGCCAATCAACAGTTTGAAAAAGAGAATCAACACCGGCATCCACCTGCAATCAACGGTGGTATTCTGTTTATTCCTTTAGAGTTCATTTATTTCCGCTGCGTTTGAAGAAGGCTGCAGTTGGTAAAATACCAATCTGCATCAAGTAGTAAGAAGGGAACTAGGTTTTTTGAATATTACAGAACACGATACTCTTGATAGAATTCTATGGAAAAGGCGGATTCATGTAACTGACCCCAATTAATTGGGACTTAAAGGCTCTCTTTGGTCAGGTTTGGTAATGGAAAGTGCATAACAAACCACAAGCACACAGCATAACTTTTAAAGGATGGTGACAACTTACAGCATAGAATTTGCGCCTCTTGAGAGCTTCACGTGCAAGATCCTCATCACCCTTTCCTAGAGCAAATTGTGCTTTACGATACCTATATTCTCAAGAAATGAAGAAGGAAACAAACAATTAAATTAATAAAAACACCACTAAAAAATAAAATAACTCCATTCAACTTATTACCAGTCTTCAGAGGCTTGCCGTGCAGATTTGTACTGATTTTCCAACCGCTTTTGAGATGCCAATACCTTGAGAAAATTGATGAAGCTTAAGTGGGAAAAAAGGAATGAAAAGAAAAAGACCCTAAAACTAGCAAATCAAACTGCATTCAGGGATGGAGAATTAGAAGCTTGCCAAACCATTCAATTATCAGAGCATAAAAAAGCGGAAAACCAGCAGAAAGAAAACCAAATCTGAAAGAATTAACAATCGAAATAGGAATTGCATAGTAACGTAACAGAGAATTAGGCGTACTTGTGCTGTGGCTTGACGCATTTTTGTCAAGTCATCATTCATCTCAAGCACTGTCTGTTCTAGAATCTTCTCTGGGTCTTCAAAGATACTTATGAGTGCACTGGCATATGACTGCAACCAGGAGTATAAGAAACGTATATCCTTGGTGTAAGATGACAACAAATTACAATAAGGTAGAATTTGGTCTACTAGAATGATTGTTAAAAGGAATGGAATGGTCATTCCTTGGCCTCCATATGAATAATATTACCTTTCTTATGTTCGTTACGGACCAAATGCCAGAATCGGCATCCCAAACAGTGTTCTAAAAATCCCCCTAGTCGACCGATTAATCCCCGATTAATCGCTAGTCGGACCCTCCCCGCTCAGCTTTTGGGGGTTGGGCACCCACCGCCTGGTCGTTGCCGTCGCCGGAAGAAGTCGGTCGACTAATCGGGTTGGTCGCGATTAGTCGGCGTTGTAGGGATTAATCGGGATTACTCGATTACTCGGGGCTTACCGATTAATCAGCAATTACAACGATTGGGGATTTTGATTGGGGAAAATTAGGGGGGTTTAATCGGGGGAGGGGATTAGGGGTTCTTTAGTCATTTTTTAGTCGGGGGGATTATGGATTCTTTAGTCATCAACTGTGTGTATACTGTGTGTGCAGTTTAATATGTAATACGTATATGTATATTTTAGTAGCCATTATTTTTTGGAGCAACAGATTGAAATTTCTTGGTTAACTGTGTACAATATGTGTACAGTGTATTAGGTTAATTGTGTACAGTGTATGAATAATGCTAACTGTGTACAGTGTATTTAGTATCACATTGTTCTTAATTTCAAATTATTGTTCTTAATTTCAAATT
>NMUG010001070.1:0-19070 GCA_002855965.1 Monotropa hypopitys
GATGTTCTTTTTTTTTTCAAAAATTTTAATTTAGAAAATACTTCTGAATTCAAGTTTTGACAAAACAAATTTTAAGTCAGACGTTTCTGATTTAGGAACCGACGAGAATTTAAACTTTGAGTCAGACGTTCCCTGATTTAGGAACCGACGAGAATTTAAACTTTGAGTCCGGCGTTTTGTAAATTGCTTGAGTTGAAAGTCAAAGGTTAAATTGGATGCTTATGATGAAAAGCAAACTTTAACATTTGTTGTTGCAGCTTTTGGAATACTAGTCTAAGTTGCAGGGCATTCGATGAAGGAGACAAGAAATTTTGAAAGGAAAAAGAACAGGAATTTCCGGAAAACCAAACCCAATGTCCGGAAATTGGAGAAGCAAAGAAGAGGATGCTGATGCTTGAATTCCCAGAAGAACAGTTCAGAGTTGCGGGAGAACAAAAGGAAGGGATAGGGACCTTGCCAACTCCTGGAAAATAAAGAACCAATTACCGGAAAAGGGTCTCAAGACAAAGGATGAATGCAAGCAGAGTGTGGCACTCCTGGGAAAGCAATGCATGGACTCCCGGGAGAAGCCAGATGAGGAGGCCATCCAGGAGTAGCAGAGGAGGAAATTTCCGAGAATACATATTCCAATTCCCGGGAGAGTAAGACAAGAAGGAGAGATTGAGAAGCAATTTCCGGAAAAAGAGAGGTGAAGTTCCGGAAGAGCATAGAAAAGTGGAAGTCCAAGCAGTGAACTCCCGGTAATCCACAATGCAAATTTCCGGGGAGTGGTGGTCTGGATTTACGCGAAAGGAAGAATTTAAAAGGCAAAAGTTGAGGGATTTGTTTGTAATTTAAATGAGATAAATTAGAGCAGGTATAAAAAGAAAAGAGATTCTGTTTCAAGGGGGATGGATAACAAATTCAGTTTTGGATAAGATAGAAAGTAGTTTAGGGAATTTCTTCTCTCTCTCTCTAAGTTTTTCTTGTTTTTCGATTGTTGCTCTTTGTTTTCAAGTTTAATTTTCCTTGCATTAGATAATCAATTAGTTTCTGTAGTTGAACTTCAATTTCAGTGGTTATTAATTTTCCTTGAATTCATGTACTGTTTTATTCAATTTTGTTAAGAATGGGTTTGATGAATTTTGAGTGTTCTTCAGTATAATTAGTATCCATGAGTAGCTAAATCTCACAGGATCTAATTCGATGATATGAGGTGATGAAATTGCAATTTCTCTTTCTCACAATTCTGGAATCTGTGCTTCATGAATGTGGGAATTGATTTTGTATAATTTAGAAACACATTGTTGAATGAATTTTAGGTTTGATATGTTGTCGGCAGTCCATTGATTGGCACATCGTATACTTACTCGAATTTAATTCCTCAACGGATTATAGTGTTTATCACAAATTAATTCCTCATTCTACTTTCTGATTTTAATTGTGATTCACGTTTATCTTCCATAGTCATTCTAATGTTAGGTGAATGATTATGAGTATTGCTAGAGAGAGAGAATTTGCAGTTGCATTACTAATGATATGAGAATTAGATTCTATTTTCTTTAATTGATTTTCAATTGCAATTTGTTTTAGTCTGATTGAATTAAATCTCAATCCAGAAGTCTGGATATTCCACACATCCCAATTTCCTTTCTCTCACATTACATTCATAAGCACTATTTTGAAAGCAAAATCAAAGTCTCTCAAGTCCCTGAGGAAATGACCTGGTATTTACCAGAACTATAATGCTTGACTGATCATCCTTTTCATCAATTTCACTTACGCTTGGGTGTGTTGATTGAATTTTTAATCTGAGTCTCATCTGAACTGATTGGTTTTCATAATCAATTGTGTTTCTAATTGTTTCCACATTTGGAGGCCAAGCATTTTTGGCGCCATTGCCGGGGACTTGGTGTCAATTTTGATTTTACTTTTAATTTAGTGCATTCATTAGTTTTCATTTAAAAACAATTCAAAAACATCTCAAAAAAATTCAAATCGAAAAAAAAAACAAAGCACAATCTGAGGAAAAACAGAGAATTGAAGGAGATAAGCAACTTTGTATTTCCGGTAAATAGCAATTCCTTTACTGGGAATACAAGCTGTTGTGGCAAAAAGTTTTTCTCTCAGGAAGGACAGAGCATTTCACTACCGGGAGAACACATACTCCACTCCCGGGAAGTGAGTTTGAAGAATAGCTGAAGGAAGAAGCGAGGTCTGAATTTCCGGAAGAACGAGTACTTATTACCGGAAGAACAGACCCAAGAACAAAGAAGGAGGGGGCAGATCTTTGAATTACCGGGAATCCGCAAGCTACATTCCCGAGAGTTGAAGGCAAAAACAAAGCTGAAACAAATTTTAAACGTGCATTCCCGGTAGAGCCAAAGCTAACTACCGAGAGTTCACACATCTGCTGCTGAATTTTTTTTTGTTGCACTACTGAGTGCTGAGCTAAGTTGCTGCGCTTCAAGGTATTGTTTCATCCTCCACTTGCAATTCATTTCTGGTTTCTGTTGCTGCAGTAGGAGTAGGTGGTAAAGTAACTTGTTGGCACCTGGAGTGGGGAGAGAGGGAAATTTTGTTTTGAAATGTGGAATCGCGGTTTGAACAATAGGCTTATTCGAAGAAACTCTGATCCTCTCATGGCAAATAAGAATTTCCAAGAACAAGTCGAACATCAAAATGAAGAGTTCCAAAATAATGTACCATCTCAACCACCACAGAACATGTACATTCCACCATACCATCTACCAAACCCTCCAAACATACCAAATAACAATGGTGGGAATGAAAGACAAATGCAAAATAATCCACCAGTGAATAACCAATATGAGGAGGAGGATGTGAGGAGTAATCATAATTAGTATCAGCTCCGGACTATGCGTGATTATCTTAATCCCTCTAGGACAACTGCACCTTCATGCATCCTTCTACCTGTCCTAGCTCGTGAGTTTGTCGTGTGTCCTGGTTTACTCCACCATCCACCATATTTCTATGGCATGGAGAATGAGAATCCTTACCTCCATGTTAAGGAATTTGAGGAGATTGTCAAAATGATGCTAGAGCATAACCAGAGAGAGGATCTTTCCTTTATCAAGTTGTTTCCCTTCTTATTGAAGGACAAAGCTAAGACCTGGCTTAATTCATTGATACCAAGGTCAATCACAAGTTGGGGGGACCTGTTAAAAGAATTTTTCAAAAAAAAATTCCCAGCACATAGAACCATAGCATTGAAAAAACAAATCCAAAACTTTTCTAAGAGACAAAATGAATCATTCTATCAGTGTTGGGAAAGGTTTAAGGATCTATTGAGTTCTATCCCTCACTATGGCTATGAGCCGTGGCAGCTTGTGAGCTTCTTCTATGAGGGAACTTCTCCCAAAACTAGGCAATTTATTGAGATGATGTGCAACGGGGAATTTTTAAGTAAAGACCCCGATGAAGCTTTTGAATACTTTGAACACCTTTTAGAAAATGCACAGTCATGGGATGTTTCATATCCCAGTGACAGGACCAAGGGTAATGGTCCAAGTCAACCTAGTGCGAGTGGTAAATATCATGTCTCAGAGGATATCCATGCGAAAATCTCCAACCTGTCTAGGAAGATTGAGCAAATGGAGGTTAGGAAGGTGCATGAAGTGGTTGAAAAACCAAGAGAGGAAGAGCTGTGCACAATTTGTGATTCAGGAAATCACAGCACACCTAACTGCCCGACCATTCCTACTTTCAAAGAAATTTTGAATGATCCTTCAGCAGTGAATGCTGTCATGCAGCAGTCTGGCCAATTCAAGAAATCGTTTAATTCCCCCTATTCCGAGACTTATACTCCGGGATGGAGGAATCATCCGAATTTCAGTTGGAAGAGTGATAATTCTTCCCAAGCACAACAACATCCTCCACCACCACCTCAGTTTCCACCTCAAAATACATTTCTAAATCAACACCAACCACCACCACCAAACCAATTTTAAAATCAAGGGTACCCCAAACCCCATTTTCAAGGACAAGTTCCTAATCAACCTCTGGGTTTTGGGTACCAAAATCAACAAGGAAATACACCCCTGATGTCTTACAATCAACCAATTCGAAAAAATCTCGAAGAACAGTTGATATCATTCATGCAAAGTACCAAACAAGACATCGGGGAAATGAAGAGTCAAATCACCAAGTTAAATAGTGTTGTGGGGGGTTTTGCAACAAGAAAAAGGAAAATTTCTCGCACAACCACAGCACCATTTAAAAACACAGAATTCTATTGAAGGAAATCCCTCCGAGAGTGAGAACATTGAAGATGTGAAATCTATAACAACACTCCGGAGTGGAAAAGTTGTGAATAATCAAGTGGAAATTCCAAAAGAAAAACAAAAATTCACAAGGGAATAAAAGGGGAAGGAAGTGATGGAAGAGAAAACTTCTGAAGTAGAAGAGAGAGTTAACAAAAGAGAGGAGACTTGTCCAATGCCTGTACCATATCCTCAGAGGCTTAGACCTATGCCCAAGTTGAATCACCAAGCTGAGATTTTTGAGTTGTTTAAGCAAGTGAAGGTGAACATCTCATTGTTGGATGCGATAAGGCAAGTCCCCTCTTATGCCAAGTTCTTGAAGGACTTGTGCACTGTCAAGAGGATAATGAATGTGACTAATCGGGCCTTTCTCACTGAACAAGTAAGCTCCATCATTCAATCTAGTTCACCTCCCAAGTACAAAGATCCTGGCTGTCCCACGATAGCTATTACCATTGGGGAGGTGAAACTAGAGAGAGCATTGCTTGACCTTGGAGCGAGTGTAAACTTGCTGCCCTATCATGTTTATGAGACTTTGGGGTTAGGAGAATTGAAGCCTACCATGATAACACTGCAATTTGCAGATAGGAGTGAGAAGAGACCAAAAGGAGTGATTGAGGATGCCTTGGTACAAGTGGACACGTTTTACTTCCCTATTGATTTTGTTGTCCTTGATACTCATCCAGTTGTGAATGTAAAATCTCAGATTCCAGTCATTCTAGGGCGCCCGTTCTTGGCTACGGCCAATGCATTGGTAAATTGTAGAACGGGTGTCATGCAAATTACTTTTGGAAACATGACTGTGGAACTGAATGTGTTCAATATTTGTAAACAACCGGGTGATGACGAGGATGTTTACGAAGTCAACAGTGTGGAAACAACTTCTTTGGTTGAGAGAGGTGAACAAAATGATCCTCTCTTGATGTGTTTGGTGAATGCCGGGATGGAGGACCATGTTCCATCACCGTCAGAGTTAGAAATTTTTGATTTTCTTGATCGGACGGAGGTATATCACGTGAATGGGTGGATGCCCAAATTTGAAGAGATTGGCACTATTGCTCAACATCTTATTCTGTCACGTGAACAACCTCCAAAACTTGAGCTTAAACAACTCCCCTCTTACCTAAAATACGCTTATTTGGGGGCCGGAGAATCTCTATCCGTCATCATCTCATCTGAGATGAATGAAAAACAAGAGGAACAACTTTTGAAAATTCTGAAAAAGCGTCAAGGTGCAATTGGTTGGTACATTGCTGATTTAAAAGGCATTGATCCTTCCATTTGCACCCACAAAATCTGTCTTGAGGAAGAAACAAAACCAGTAAGGTAACCACAAAGGCGTTTAAATCCAAATATGAAGGAAGTGGTGAAGGGGGAAGTTTTGAAGCTATTGGATATAGGTATCATCTATCCTATTCCAGACAGTAAGTGGGTTAGCTCGGTGCAAGTTCTCCCAAAGAAGGCCGGTATGACCGTCACAAAGAATGAAAAAATGAATTAATCCCTTCCCGTGTGGTCACCGGATGCTGAGTATGTATCGATTACAGAAAGCTAAACACTTGCACTAGGAAAGATCACTTCCCACTTCTGTTCATTGACCAAGTGTTAGAGAGAGTTGCCAGACACGAATTCTACTGTTTTTTGGACGGGTACTCGGGGTACAATCAAATTGAGATTGCACTCGAGGATCATGAGAAAACAACATTTACATGTCCTTTTGGCGCATTCGCTTATCGGCGGATGCCATTTGGACTATGTAATGCCCTGGGTACCTTCCAAAGGTGTATGGTCGGCATTTCAGTGATATGTTGGATAAGGTTGTGGAGGTATTCATGGACGACTTCTCGGTCTTTGGAACCTCTTTTGATCATTGCCTTTACAACCTTGATCTTGTCTTAGAGAGATGTGAGGAGAAAAAAAATGGTGCTGAATTGAGAGAAATGCCACTTTATGGTGACGAGTGGGATTGTCCTAGGCCATATCGTGTCATCAAAGGGTATAGAGGTTGGTCGTTCAAAGATAGGAATCATTTCCAATCTCCCTATACCCAAAACAGTGAGAGATGTGCGGTTATTTTTGGGGCATGCCAGTTTTTACCGGAGGTTTATTAAAGACTTCAGCTCGATTATAAAACCACTATGCAATCTTTTGGGAAAGGATATTCCTTTTCAGTGGACTAGTGAGTGTGATAAGGATTTCTCTTTCTTCAAAGAGAGGCTTACATCATCACCCATTATGATGCCATTGGATTGGAACCTTCCTTTTGAAATCATGTGTGATGCTAGTGACTTTGCAATCGGGGCTGTGCTGGGACAACGGAGGGGTAAAGAGCCGTGTGTGGTGTACTATGCTAGAAAAACACTGAATGATGCCCAGGTGAATTACACCACCACGGAGAAGGAACTTTTGGCAGTTGTATTTGCTTTAGATAAGTTCAGGCCTTACGTTTTAGGATCCCCAATCATTATCTTCACTGATCATTCTGCTTTGAATTATCTCTTGACTAAGCAGGATGCTAAGCCAAGATTGATTCGGTGGATCTTACTCCTCCAAGAGTTCGATATTGTCATAAAAGATAAGAAAGGAGTTGAGAACGTAGTGGCCGATCATGTGTCAAGGTTGTCCTTTAGTGAACATGAGCATTCCCTGCCTATTGTGGATTCTTTTCCCGACGAGCAATTGTTTGCCGTGAGAACTTGCCCGTGGTACGCTGACATAATGAACTATTTGGTCACGGGCAATGTTCCTGAAAGTTGGAATCGGCTTGAAAAAACCAAGTTTTTGAGAGAGGTAAAACGCTTCTTCTTTGATGATCCATATCTATTTAAATTCTGCCCGGATCAAGTGATGAGAAGGTGTGTAGATGGGGATGAGATAAATGGTATCATGTCGTTCTGCCATGCGCAAGCTTGTGGGGGCCACTTTTCTGTAAAAAAGACTGTAGCCAAGATTTTACAATCTGGTTTTTACTGGCCCTCACTCTTTAAGGATGTGTACGCTCATTGCAAAACTTGTGGTCCGTGTCAACAACAAGGAAGTGTGACCCGGAGGAATATGATGCCCCTTAATCCAATCATTGTGATAGAAGTGTTCGACTGCTGGGGCATTGACTTCATGGGTCCATTTCCGGTGTCAGAGGGACACTTGTACATTTTATTAGCTGTTGACTACGTGTCCATGTGGGTGGAGGCAATCCCATCTCAGACCAATGACCACCGGGTCGTTGTTAAATTCATGAAAGAGCACATTTTGTCCAGATTTAGGATGCCTAGAGCTGTAATTAGCGATCAAGGGAGTCACTTTTGTAACAAACCTTTTGGGCTGCTCATGGACATGTATGGCATCACGCATAAGGTTTCCACAGCCTACCACCCACAGACCAATGGACAAGCTGAGCTTGCGAACCGAGAGATCAAGACTATTCTGGAAAAGACTGTTAATCCCAACCGTAAGGATTGGTCACTTCGGTTGACTGATGCCTTATGGGTGTATCGTACTGCTTACAAAACCGTATTGGGGATGTCCCCATGTCGGTTAGTTTATGGGAAAGTATGTCATTTGCCTGTAGAGATGGAGTATTGAGCCTTTGGGGCTATCAAAAATGTGAATTTTAATCTGTCATTGGCTGGTTCTAAGAGGAAGTTAGATTTGAATAAGTTGGAAGAGCTAAGAAATGAGGCTTATGAAAGCTCACGGGTATACAAGGACAAAGTAAAAGCTTTGCATGATAAAATGATTTCAAGGAAAACATTTGAACCTGAACAAAAAGTCCTGTTGTACAACACGAGGCTTCATTTGTTTCCAAGAATGTTAAGGTCTAGGTGGTCAGGACCTTTTGTGGTGAAAAAAGTGTTTACTCATGGGGCTGTGGAGATTGAGGATCCCACAAATGGTTATATTTCCAAGGTCAATGGACAGAGGCTTAAACTATTTTTGGAGGATTTTTGCAAAGAGGAAGTCGTGGAGGAGCTGTTGGATCCAATTTACTTGGACCCTTCAGTTCAATAAGATGATGATGAGGTTTGTCTGTACATATTTCTCTGTTAGTTTTTTTTATGTTTTCTCTTTTCCTTGCCTTACGTGGATGTTGTCTTCTTTTCTTTAAGCATTGAGGACAATGCTCATGTCAAGTTGGGGGGAGAGGCTTAGCCTTGTTGTTTTCTGTTTGATAATAAAAGTTTGGACGGTCTAGCATAGCCGCCTGCCTCTTATACCTTTAGGAGGTAGGGAAGAAAGTATGGTCAAAATTAAAAAAATGGATGTTTTAAAAAATGGACATGCTGGAATTCTTTTGAGTGTGTACTTTGAAAACTTGGGATCATACCTGAGTCATTCTTCCCACACTAAGTTAGGGGGCATTCAAGTGGCTGATTAGGAGAGTTTATTGAGAGTTATTTTCTGCTTGCTTGGGGTATGAACTCTAGATTCAATATGGGGTGCATTGAAAGGCCCATCTCATTGCAAGTGGAGATTAGTTAGCCACGAAATCACTTCCATTGGGCCTACCTTTCTTTGATTTGGGGGGGGGGGTATTCATTGAAATCGCATTCTAGGAAACTGTGTGCCTTAGGAGTTAATGTTTGGAGGAAATGAGTCATGGCATTCTTTGTTTGAGAAACCCAGAAATATTGTCACCATTTTGGCCTAAGTTTGAGCTTGTGTTGTTTCCACTCTTTGTTAAAAACTTAGGAATCCTTTGGTGTCATACTTTTGTTGATGTTTGGAGAAACGGGAGCAAGAACTTACTCAGTATAGAATCCCTCCTGAATTCCCGGAAGAACAAGCCTACATTTCCGGAAAACCAAATTCTGACCTTTACCGAACAACCTTATCCCGGGAATATGATGTCTGGACTACCGGGAATTGACCAAATCTTTTAGTAAATTGTTGATCAGGCCGCTGGATTTCCGAGAATGGGAAACTGAAGTACCGGGAGTGCAAGCCGCGGAAAATGAATTGTGAGGGAAGAGGAAGCAGAGCTCTTAACTCCCGGGAATGTGGGTAGTGTATTCCCGGGAGGGATGTATGTTAGGATACACATTGGGGGAATTTCTGTAAATTAAGTCTCATTTTTTCGATAATGAAGTTTCTCTTTTTATAAACCCTGGCCCCAATTCCCGGTACTGGAGAGGGAGTGCAAACGGAGGAGAATTGTGCGAATTTCTTGCGATTCTGGAGTCTTGCCAAATTGATCCCCATGATTCAGGAATTGAGGGCTGTGGAGAGTTCATTAGGGCGATTGAAAGTCACGAACCAGAAGGAAGTCCAGCTTTTTGGAATTGTCTGGTAATTTTGAGAATTGACAAGTACCTCCATCAATTTAGGGTTGAGCTGTGATATTCGTGCTTTTCTGAGTATTTTGAACTTCTGAAACATGAGGAAGAAAGAGGGGAAATCCTCCCACCCCTCTGAAATTGATGAATCACTTAAGTCTCGGGCCACTGAACAAGTAAGCGAGATTTCCCAACATGATACCCAACCTGAACAAAATCTTAACCCTGAATCTTCTCACCCAGACAAAGATAAACAACCTTCTATGGAACAGAAGACCCAACCAAGGAAGAAACTCAAGCCAAAAGTTCACTTTCTAGAAAATGAACAACCTTTGAAGAAGCTTAAAACAACCCTAACCAAACCATCTTTTGAAAAAGAAACAAATTCTGAGAACCCACCAAACCAACCCCCTGAGCTGAACCTTGAAGCTGTATCCCAACCTACCACTGAACCATCCACTTCAAATCCAATAATTCAACCCACACCTGTCCCAAAGAAGCCAGAAAATAAGGGAGGAAAAAGAAGTCTGAAAATTTTCAACTAGAAGGAGAACATTGAGGGGAGGGCTGTGATTTGTGAAAGGGAAATTTTTAAGCATAGCCAACATCCTTTTCAGATTCAACGTCCTTCCAAATCTTGGGTGGTGAAGAAAAACACTGAACAATACATAAATCTTCTCTCCCATCCTTTGGAGGAGTTGGACATAAGAACCTGGTTTGAAGACATCCCTGGGTATGTCCTTTCATGGGTACAAGAGTTCTATATCACTCCTGAGGCAAAAGAAAAAGAAGGAAGGGTGAGTGGAAAGGTGAGAGGAAAAATGGTTGTAATCACAACTGATAGAATTTCCCAATTCCTCAAGTGTCCCAAGTTGCAAGCTGGAAAGGTGGAGTACCCAAAACCTGGATACTAGAGCTTGGAAGGTGAAGCACTGGCAAAGAAAATGTGTACATCAGGAGGTTTAGAGGTTTTCAAGAAAGGTGATGGTAAATTTAAGCAGGGGATGTTTAAGGTGGAGGTGGCTCTGATGAACAAGGTTATCCACTCAAACATCAGACCTAAAGGGTCAGAAAAGTCACCCACCTTACCAGAAGTTCAATTTATATACGAGTTGATGAAGGGGAGAAAAATTGATATTCCTGAGATCATGTTCACTGTTATTAAAGAGTTCAAAGGGCAAGCCAGCTTGAGAAGTGGTCTTCCCTTCCCATTCATGATCACTACCTTCTGTGAGGAGGCTGGGTTGAAACTTGGGGCAAAGGACAAATTGGATAAGCCTACCTTTGGCTCCTTAACTGCAAAAACCATTGGGAGAATGGTCCCACAAAGACCAAAGACTGAAGAAGGGGAAAGTAGTTCTCCCCTAGCTGAATCATCAAATCCTAACCCACCTACTCTTTTAACTCAACCATCTCCCATAACACCTGAACCTCAATCTCAACCAACAACAACAACCCAACCTCTAATTCCTCAACCAATTCAAACCAGCCAAGAGATGGGTGAGTTGAAAGAAATGTTGAAGAAATGGATGGAAGACCAAAGAGAAGAGAAAGAGAAAACAACCTTGATCCTGGAAATAGTGAAAGAAAATGCTGAAAGGATCAAAGGCTTGGAATAAAAATAGAAAGAACAAGGACTGCAAATAGAAGAAATTAAAGAAGGACAGAAGGAGAACACAAAAAGGATGGCATACTTACAAGACTTGCAGGGTGATACATTGAGAAGGCTGAAGATTGTTGAGGGTACCCAAGAAAAAATGGAACTTGGAGGGAAATGGATGATAAAAGAATTGAAACAGTCCACCAAAAGGGAGGAAATCCTGGTACTAAGTCAGATGGAAATGATCCAGTGGGCTAGGGATGAACCTGTCCCAAGTGCTTCCATGTTTCCACAGACCAAGGATCCTGATGTAGAAGAAATCCCAGCCAGCCTCTTCTCCCCTGTCAACCTACCCTCAAAGCCCTAGCCTACCAGAAATTAACCAAGACTTTTTGGGAATGATGGAGGGGTTCTAGGAAAAATGTCATCTTTGTTTTGAGTTTTTGTGTCTTTGTAAAATCTGGGGAGTTTTTGAATTGATTATCAATGGAGTCATCTTTTTGTTTTGAGTGTGTTTCTGAAGTAAATACCTAACCGAGGGGTATGGAAACAAAGAGGGTAGTAACCAAGCTGAAATACATTGTTTCCATATGAATGTTTTCTACCTTTTTAACATTACAAGCCTGAACTCCTGAATAATCCCTAAACATTTATTTCTTAAGGCACTGGTTGTTAGATTGCATTCTGCTCATATCATACTTGTGTAATTGATCTTGAATTCAGTTTAAAATTCTGGGGAAGGGATTCCCTAACCTGAAAAACATTGAGAGAATTCTTACTTGTGAGTGAACAACTGAGGTAAGTTTGGATCAAAGCTTATGGAGGGGGGTTAAAAATATGCCTAGATTATTCTAAGGTTCATGCCCTGAGTTCTGTGAAAAATTTCTCTCCATATAATATCCTGGATGGACTTTGGTTGAATGTTTTGTACATGAGTGTGGCTTGAATGTTTTGGGGATGATACCTGGTTGTTTAATATACAAACTTGCTAGGGACTAGCAAGTCCTAAGTTGGCGGGTGTGATTGGCACTCAAATGTGCAAATCAATGCCATCATATTCCCTAGTTTTGCATAATTTCAATGTTAAAGTTTGTAATTTGCTTGAGTTGAAAGTCAAAGGTTAAATTGGATGCTTATGATGAAAAGCAAACTTTAACATTTGTTGTTGTAGCTTTTGGAATACTAGTCTAAGTTGAAGGGCATTCGATGAAGGAGACAAGAAATTTTGAAAGGAAAAAGAATAGGAATTTCTGGAAAACCAAATCCAATGTCTGGAAATTGGAGAAGCAAAGAAGATGATGCTGATTCTTGAATTCCCGGAAGAACAGTTCAGAGTTGCGAGAGAACAAAAGGAAGGGATAGGGACCTTGCCAACTCCCGGAAAATGAAGAACCAATTACTGGAAAAGGGTCTCAAGACAAAGGATGGATGCAAGGAGAGTGTGGCAGTCCCGGGAAAGCAATGCATGGACTCCCGGGAGAAGGCAGATGAGTAGGCCATCCAGGAGTAGCAGAGGAGGAAATTCCCGGGAATACATATTCCAATTCACGGGAGAGTAAGGCAAGAAGGAGAGATTGAGAAGCAATTTCCAGAAAAAGAGAGGTGAAGTTCCGGAAGAGCAGAGAAGAGTGGAAGTCCAAGCAGTGAACTCCAGGTAATCCACAATGCAAATTCCCGGGGAGTGGTGGTCTGGATATTACGCGAGAGGAAGAATTTAAAAGGCAAAAGTTGAGGGATTTGTTTGTAATTTAAAGGAGAGAAATTAGAACAGGTATAAATAGAAAAGAGATTCAGTTTCAAGGGGGACGGATAACAAATTCAATTTTGGATAAGATAGAAAGTAGTTTAGGAAATTTCTTCTCTCTCTCTCTCTCTCTCTCTAAGTTTTTCCTGTTTTTAGATTGTTGCTCTTTGTTTTCAAGTTTAATTTTCCTTGCATTAGATAATCAATTAGTTTCTGTAGTTGAACTTCAATTTCAGTGGTTATTAATTTTCCTTGAATTCAAGTACTGTTTTATTCAATTTTGTTAAGGATGGGTTTGATGAATTTTGAGTGTTCTTCAGTAGAATTAGTATCCATGAGTAGCTAAATCTCACATGATCTAATTCGATGATCTGAGGTGATGAAATTGCAATTTCTCTTTCTCTCAATTCTAGAATCTATGCTTCATGAATGTGGGAATTGATTTTGTCTAATTTAGAAACCCATTGTTGAATGAATTTTAGGTTTGATATGTTGTCGACAGTCCATTGATTGGCACATCGTATGCTTACTCGAATTTAATTCCTCAACGGATTATAGTGTTCATCACAAATCAATTCCTCATTATACTTTCTGATTTTAATTGTGATTCACGTTTATCTTCCATAGTCATTCTAATATTAGGTGAATGATTATGAGTATTGCTAGAGAGAGAGAATTTGCAGTTGCATTCCAAATGATCTGAGAATTAAATCCTATTTTCCTTAATTGATTTTTAATTGCAATTTGTTTTAGCCTGATTGAATTAAATCTCAATCCAGAAGTCTGGATATCCCACACATCCCAATTTCCTTTCTCTCACATTACATTCATAAGCACTGTTTTGAAAGCAAAATCAAAGTCTCTCAAGTCCCTGATGAAATGACCTGGTACTTACCAGAACTATAATGCTTGACTGATCATCCTTTTCATCAATTTCACTTACGCTTGGGTGTGTTGATTGAATCTTTAATCTGAGTCTCATCTGAACTGATTGGTTTTCATAATCAATTGTGTTTCTATTTGTTTCCACATTTGGAGGCCAAGCAGATAACCGATAAGCACAAGTTTCAATCTTTTCGACAATCTCGTACGACCCAATATACCTTGGCGCCAACTTCCCTTTACCCTTGAAACACATAACTCCCTTCTAGGGAGAGACACGAACGAAAATATGGTCTCCCACCTCAAACTCTAGATCTCGCCGACGATCATCCACATAACTCTTTTGTCGACTCTGAGCAATCCTCATTCTTTCCCGAATCAATCTCACTCTATCTGCTGACTGTTGAATTAATTCCGGTCCCAGCAACTGGCATTCCTCAACCTTACTCCAACAAATAGGGGTACGACATCGCCTTCCATACAAAGCCTCATAAGGAGCCATCCCAATACTGGACTGAAAACTAGTATTGTACGCGAATTCGATCAATGGAATATAATCATCCCACTTTCCCCCAAAATCTAGCACACAACCCCTCAACATATGTTCTAGGGTCTGAATAGTTTTTTCCGACTGCCCATCAGTTTGTGGATGGAAAGTCGTGCTGAACTTTAAAGAAGTTCCCAATGCCTGCTGCAAGCTGTGCCAAAATCTGGATGTAAATTTTGGATCCCTATCACTAACAATGGACACGGGCACCCCATGCAAGCGCACAATCTCTTCAACGTATACTCTCGCATATCTATCAGTTGAGTAAGTGACACGTACTGGTAAAAAGTGAGCCGATTTTGTCAACCGATCCACTATTACCCAAATAGAATCACATCCCCTGCTACAACATGGTAAACCCACCACAAAATCCATTGTAACATGTTCCCACTTCCATTCAGGTATTTGCAAATTCTAAAGAAATCCCACAGGTCTTTGATGTTCAACCTTTACCCTTTGATAAGTCAAACATTTGGCCACAAACTCAGCAATTTCTCTCTTCATCCCCTTCCACCAGAAGTTCTCTCTCAAATTTCTATAAAGCTTATTGCCACCCGGATGTATGGCATAAGCAGAACAGTGAGCTTCTTCCAAGATACTATTCTTCAAATCAACATTGTCTGGAACACACATTCTAGACCCAATACCAACATACCATCATCTCGAATTTTAAACTCACTCTGCTCCCCATTAAGCACTTGTTGCCTCACCTTCTTTAAAGTATCATCCGAATCTTGGCTTGCCTGGATTTGATCCACAAAAGTAGGATGTACCGAGAACCGAGCCAAAATAGCATTATCATCACCCATGACTAACTCCGCATTCAATTTCTTCACTTCACAAAAATTTTCAATCCGTGCACAACTGATAGACGACAGGCTCCCAGCTGATTTCCGATTTAACGCGTCGGCCACCATATTGGCTTTCCCCGGATGGTAGTGAATCGAACAGTCATAGTCCTTGATGAGTTCCATCCACCTTCGTTGTCTCAAATTAAGTTCTTTTTTAGTGAACAAATACTTAAGACTCTGATGGTCAGTATAGATCTCACAAGTTATCCTATAGAGATAATGACGCCACTACTTCAACACAAAAACCACCGCAGCCAACTCCAAATCATGAACAGGATAATTCAACTCATTGGGCTTCAGCTGACGAGAGGCATAAGCAATAACTTTACCCCTCTGCACCAACACGCAACCCAACCCACGCAATGAAGCATCACTATAAATCACCATATCATTAGTACCCTCTGGAACTGATAGCACAGGTGCAGATACAAGCTTCTCTTTCAGAGTACGGAAGCTATTCTCACATTCTTCTGACCATACGAACTTCACATTTTTCCGGATTAATTTTGTCATCGGCAAGGCTATAGCAGAAAAGCCTTGGATGAAACGGCGATAATAACTAGCCAAGTCCAAAAAACTCTGAATCTCTAACACATTGGTTGGTCTCTCCCAACCTACCACAGCTTCCACCTTCTTCGGATCCACGCGAATTCCATCACTGGAAATAACATGACCCAAGAATACCACGCTGCTCAACCAGAACTCACATTTATTGAATTTTCCAAACGACTGTTTTTTCCGCAACGTCTGAAGCACAATTCTCGAGTGTTGCTCATGCTCCTCTTCATTACGCGAATACACAAGGATGTCATCAATGAAGACCACAACAAAAGAATCAAGGTAAGGTTGAAAAACCCGATTCATCAAATCCATGAATACGGCTGGAGCATTTGTAAGCCCAAAAGGCATAACAAGGAACTCGAAGTGACCGTAACGAGTTCGAAAAGCTCACTTAGGTACATCACTATCTCGGATCTTCAATTGATGATATCCCGACCTCAAGTCAATTTTCAAAAACACTGCTGCCCCTTGCAATTGATCAAATAAGTCATCAATTCTAGGCAGAGGATATTTGTTCCTCACCGTCACCTTATTCAACTGACGGTAATCTATGCACATTCTCATAGATCCGTCCTTCTTTTTCACAAATAATACAGGTACACCCCATGGTGATATATTGGGTTGAATAAAACCCTTCTCAAGATAATATTTAAGTTGCACCTTTAGTTCGTACAATTCTGCCGGTGCCATTCTATACGGCGCAATAGAAATCGGAATAGCCCCAGGCACCAACTCTATGGTGAACTCAATCTCCCTGTCCGGCACAACCCCAGGCAACTCATCCGGAAACACATCTTCAAACTTCCGCACTACCGGAATATCGGTAATACATACTTCTGATTTCTGGATATCTACTACATGAGCCAAATACCCCTGACATCCCTTACTCAATAGGGTTCTAGCGTCAATACTAGATATAAGTTGGGTTTTACCCAAAACTTTCTCACCAAAAATCTTCACTTCTTTTTCACCCGGAATTTTAAACACAACCTCCATCCGAAGGCAATCAATCACTGCATGGTGGGATGATAGGAAGTCCATCCCCAAAATGACATCAAAATCTACCATTGGAATGGGAACCAAATCTACAAAGAAAGATTTATCTCCAACTACAAACTCGCAACTCGGGTAACACAATCCCACAATAATGGTCTCACCCGTTGGAGTTGAAATCACTAAGGCACTGGATAAGGAAACTGAAGTCTTGCCCAACATACTACTAAAAGATGTTGACACAAAGGAATGAGTAGCACCCGAATCAAGTAATATACGAGCATAGTGCCCCGCCAAAAGAAAAGTACCTATGACCACATCTAGAGACGCTTCTGCTCCCTGCTTTGTCACTACAAAGACTCTTCCTGGCATAGTATTAGTGCTAGTACCCTTACCGGTACCCATCGGTGCATTTCCCACAGACGAAGCTGTCGGTCCACTCTGCTTTGGACACTATGGAGCCTTATGTCCACGCTCCCCACAAGAATAACATTTGAAGTTCGGTGCACCATCGCTCTTACTTGGACAGTCCCTAGCCAAATGACCCACTTCACCACATCGGAAGCATCACCAATCATCACTAGGCCCGCTAGCCACTGACTGGCTATCACTACCACGCTTGTTCCAAGTGTTGCCTGACTTGGACCCACCAAAGTTCTTCTTCCCAAAAGATTTGTTATGCCCACTTTTGGAAACACCACTCTTACTAGTGGTTCTACCTGACCACTTTTCCCACGACTTGCTTTTCTTTGCCCGGCGCTCCATGAAAGTATTATTGAAGATAATCTTGCTGAAGGCCGAGATAGTCAAAATGAGAACGTTGTTCCTCACGAAATGAATTAAACAAAGTTAACATAGATGCTTGATTTGTGGATAATGAAGATATTTGATTTATCAAATCTTGCATCATATTGGGCGGTGGTTAAGAAGACGAGGAACCATCTCAATCCATTTGGGGCAAAGCACCGCTCATCAAGTGACGAGGAGGATCTTTGGATTTTAGAAAAGACAAAGGAATTTTATCCAATGGATCCACGTGCTCATTCTCAAATGAAACGCCAAAATGTACAAAACTTTTGGTAAGAAGGGCTCCGAAGGGTAAATCTTTTTAAAAATCATTTGAAACAGAAGTCATTTCTTTAAGAATAATGAAAGGTAGATCAATACGAATACCAGTAAGAATACAATAGATAGTGTAGACTTGCATAGGAGATACGATATCGAAATAACCAGCTTTAGGAATAATGTTGTCAAAGACAAAAGCATGAATAAAGCGACAAGGTAGAGTAAGATCCGATCTATGTATACCTCTCCCGAAATGATGAGAAGAAGTGACAGTTTCAAAAATATCGGAATGATCACCTACCAAAGTTTAAAGACCTTTATCGTTAAGAACATAGTACTCAACGAGCCCGCGATGAACACCTAGAATATCACTTAAAAGAGATAAATCCAGAGTGATAAGAATACCTTTGACATAGGAGCGAATGTAAAAAGTGGAACTATCATTGTCAACAATAAAATTGCAATAGAAAAGATGAACAAGGTTATGATATACCGAAGTAAGAATATCAAGAATGTTCTTCCAACCGATATCCTTCAAAAGATCGATCAAGTGCGTCTTTGAATCATCAGAAATTATGACTTTCCTTCCAGTGATAACTAACTTAGAGGAGTATTCTCCCCAAGCTGATGTCGTGACGTAGTTCATGAACAATTCAGCATTGAAATGTTCTGACGAATGGGCTGCGGATGAATAAGATTCACCTGATTTCTTCGAATTCTTTCTACAGCTTCGAAAATGATTCATATTCGAAAAATTTGAGGAGAAATGAAGATAAATAAAGACAGAAGTATTCTGGAAATATAAGAAGAGTTTTGGAGTGAGAAATGAAGCAATAGGATTCTACCTTAAATAGGCAAGGATGGTCGGCATTTTGACCGGATCACTGGCCGGTATACTGGCCGGTATACCAGTGGTGGGATCCGTCAGAGTTTGGTAGGAGGGTTTGGTCCAAGTTTGACCCCTAACAACCCTTCCTAACTCTACCTAACTTTCTAACCTATACCTAAAATTCAAACCTAACTAATAAGGTCTAACTAACTTTAATTTAATTTTTAAAAATAATTAAATAATAAATCCGAATTTAATTTTTAATATAAAATATATTTCATAAGCTTTAAGTTTCAGAAAATAAATTTTTAATATAAATTCAATTTAAGAAGATTTTTAAACGAAAATTCAAAGTAACTTTTAAACTTTAACTTAAAATCTTTGAAAACGAAAATTCAAAAACTAAAAAATTAAAATTAAAAAATTCAACATTCAAAATTTAAAATTTTAATTTTCAGATATC
>NMUG010001071.1:0-19059 GCA_002855965.1 Monotropa hypopitys
GAAATAAGTGGCAATTATATTTGTATTGGAACAGAACGTTTTGCTATTGTGGGTGAATTAATTCATTAAACATACCATCGATGGTAATTAGTATTTCCCCGTAATGATTTAGCAAGAAGTTTTATACAGTGATCTAACCCAAAGCTTGAATGATGCTGCAGCATTTTTTGACGAAGTATGGGGATCATTTCATTCAAAGTGTTAAATCTCTATCACAACAATTAAACCTTACCTTAGGCGAGAACCCAGAAATTCAACCTACTACTACAAAATCAACAATCCATGCAATACCAAAGTCGGACAGAAAAATATCGCCAGCAAAATTTGAAGCTTGGAGAATGTGGCACGAGGACGGTCTCTCATTTCAGAAAATTGCTGTAAGTCTTTAGCCACTGATGACCCGCAACTTATCTGATTAATACTAATGCTCGCTTCTTTTCTGTTTATTTTTTTTCTGCATGCTTTTTTTGGGTTGTAGAATCTCCCTAGTAGACCATCTCCTATACAAGAAGGAACAGTTGCCGGATATGTTATTGATGCAGCCCTAGAAGGATATGAAATTGATTGGGTCAGACTCGTTCAGGAAATAGGACTGACATGTGAGATTGCCCTTAACATACAGACCGCCATCACAAAAGTTGGCTCAAAAGAAAAGTTGAAGCCTATCAAAGATGAGTTACCAGAAGAGGTGAGCAGTATGAATTTGAAAATTTGAATAAAGTTTATGCTCAAGTATTTATTCCATTGTTCAAATTGAAAATTTGAGGCGGGGGATAGACATGGACTAATTGTTGCAGTGACTTTATTTGCATTTGAACCACAGTTTCTCATTTCTTGATAGGAAATATTTGTTTTCTGAATAATATGCAAGCTCGATTTCACCTGTTATTTCGTCTACTTGAATACTGATAATTATGACTAATGATGCCAGATAAGTTATTCACACATCAGGGCATGTTTGGCAATGCAAGATTTGGGGATGTCACCAGAAGGGGTAATTCCATCTGGTCACCTTCCTAGCTGCAGAGCTGATGAGCATTCTAATGAGTGCTCAAATTTGCTACCAAAATCCAGTCATCCATGCCACCTGGAAGGACCCTGTGGATCTGAAAGACCAGCTGGAAACTTTGCGGGTCATGGTATTTTGGAAAATTGCGATAGAGAAGACTCTGCTCCGCTGGTCTATAGCAATGATTTGGTTTCACCTAGCAAACGCCAAAAAGCGAATGCAACAAGAGAAGAAAATCCTCTTGCAGTGGAGGCAACCGAGAGTTCATTGTTAAAGTGGCTTAAGAACTGCAACGAGGGAGTGAGTTGTTTACTCCACTAGACTCTTTAGAAGATTAACTAGCTCTTATTGCCTGTCGTGCTCCTTGCGGACTTGAATGTTTGCAATATGCAGGTTTCACTGTCTGGTATTTTGGAGCACTTCTATGGATCTGCGGAAGAGTCTGTGCTTGAAATGCTGAGTGGACTTCATAGTGAGTTTTTGATATTTAAGAAGAATAACCTGTATAATCTGATGTAATATAATATATCTATGTTTGGTCACGGGTAGTGTCGGTCAAACAGGAGAAAGTTTTAGTGGCCTGTAAAACCCTTTTAAATACTTATAGAAGCTCATGGCTCTTCTAATGGAAATTGTATCCTTTCATTTGTTGCAATCCTCAGCAGTAAATGTTATCTCGGACTTGTTTGAATTGTATCCTTTCATGTTGATGATTAACATTCAACATTCAATTGGATAGGATTGATAATCATAGAGACAATCATATAGGATAAAAAGGGTGATCTAGTGCACGAAGCTCCCTCATATACAGGGTCTTGGGGTCTTGGAATCTTATCTCTACAAGCAGAGATTGTTTCTATTAGTCAAACTCGTACCCTACATATCACAATGGAATAGTTTTACTGTTACAATGCAATAGCTTTACCGTTACGATGTGAGATTAGCTATCAAGTGTATGATCCCTTAGTTATGCTAATTGTTGCATCCAAAGACATAATATTCACCGATTTGTAGTCCAATTTATGTTCAATGTGGTCAGACCCTGTATTGATGTCCAAGTTGATTCTAGTCTTGTAACTATATATATTTCCTTCCCCCTCTACAGCTCTACTTGACAAGATACTCTTCTAAACTGTTCTTTCAGAATAAATCTTGTGCCCTAGCTTGATCCACGAACTTGGCTTCATTGCTCAAACCAATAGCCAAAGAGTAGTGGTACATTGCTTCAAGTCTATTTGCAGGCCTTCTGCCTCACCATGCATGTTCTACATAAAATGAATTGATGATGACCATCAGATTCCAACTGAAGCAGTTCTGTTCCTGCAACATGGTGCAACTCTGCAAATTTCAAACTTTGCACCGAAATCAAGTAATAGAACTATTTGCGTACTGATAAAAATAATCTCTCTCTCTAGCACTTTTCATAAAATTCCGATCTCCATTTCCGGCGACTCTCTCCGGCCATCTTCGCCACCCCTCTCTTGGCCTTTCCTGGTTTCCGCCACCCCTCACCAAACGTCGCCAACACTCTCTTGGCAACTGCCGTTGCCGTCGCCGTCGACCATCATCGTCGATCCTCTCTCATCTTCGACTGTATTCGTCACTCGCTGAAGATCATTGTTGTTGCTCACGATTTCAGTCGTGATTTGGGACTTCAACCTTGGCGCAACCATCACTGGTGCTCGATGATCCTCGTCGGCTCTTCTCCACTCATCGTTGTCACGCCGTCATGTCGTCATTGACGCCATTACCGTCGCCATCCATTGCCGACCGTTGCTGACCCCTTATTGGCCTTTGACAGGCTTTGTCTCTCAGGCGGCGTCTACTTTCTGGCCACTCATACCCCTGATCTGCTATCTACTCTCTTTTTAGCCACAATCTGGACTTTGTCTCCGGCGACAATCACCAACCTTCAACTGTCCTTTCTTCGACGACCTCCATAGCCATCCTCCGGCGACCTTCATTGCCTTTCATGCCCGTCATTTTGTCGGCACATTTGTGTGTGATGTTGCCTTTGATAGATCAGTTCTTTGATCTGGTACTAGAAGATTATCTCATACAACTGTGTTTGGGGGTCCTTGCTTTGATCTGGAACGCGACTCTATCATATAAAGCCCACAAAGGGGTGCTTTTGAAATAGTTGCAGTCCATCATCCAGATCTGGTATCTGGTCTGTTTTTTTATGATCGACAGTCATCACCATAGTTCATTGCTTGGAAAGGAAGCATCCTCGTATTCCGCCCCCATGGTTGCTCTTGCTATAGGTATTCCTACCGCTCTTCACGGTAAATCAGGTCATCCCACTTGAATTCTAGATCTTGGAGCTAATAATCACATGACTGGTGAGTTATCTACTTTTACTTCTCCTGTTATCTCCATTAATCAGCCTGTTTGCATCGCTGATGGGTCCTCCATTTTTATCCATAGTCAGGGTAATGCCTTCTTATCCTCGGACATCATTCTTTCCTCTGTATATTATGTTCCTAATTTTGTCTATAATCTACTTTCTGTGAGTCGTCTTGCGAAAAACTTGAATTGTGCCGTGTTTTTTTTCCCAATCGTTGTTTCTTACAGGACCTGATTTCGAAGAAGATTTTTGGTAGAGGTTATGAGCATGATTGTCTCTACTACTTTGGCGATCCTCCTCCTCCCAAAATATCATCATCCAGTTTGCAAGCTTCTGTTTTACCAGTTGATAATTACTCTACTTTCTCTCCTCAAACTTTAGATTTATGGCACGCTCATTTAGGACATGCAAACTTCCAGTATTTATGTCAGTTATTTCTATCTTTGAATAAAGCTTGCAAGGATTTTAAATGTGTCATTTGTGAATTATCCAAACATACCCGCACCACTTATATCCCTCGTATGCACCGTACACTTAGTGTCTTTGATCTTATTCATTCTGACGTCTGGGGTCCTTTGCTTATCACTGCCTTGTCTCACCATCGTTATTATGTCACCTTTATTGATGATTATACCCGTTGCACTTGGGTATATCTTATGAAGAAAAAAGTTGAAGTTTTTACTCTTTAAAAATTTTCTACAAATGATTAAAACTCAATATTATAATGTGGTGCATAATATTCGGTCTGATAATGATCGAGAGTATATCATTGATGAATTTCGGTCTGCTCTTAATCAAGATGGAATTCTCCAACAGTTTACGTGTCCCTATACACCTGAACAAAATGGTGTGTCAGAATATAAAAACTGTCACATCATGTCTGTTGTTAGATGTCTCTTGCGAGGAATGAATGTCCTGAAATATTTCTGGCATGACTATTCTCACTGTCACATATCTTATTAATCGTACTCCAGCCGTGTCCTTCAAGGGAAAACACCACTTTATATTCTTAAACCCAATGTTACTCTTTTTCCATTATTACCTCGAGTCTTTGGATGCACTTGTTTTGTGCAAAATAAGAGTCCTACTCGCACTAAACTTGATAACAAAGCTATTCGTTGTGTCTTTTGGGGATATTCTTCCATGTCAAAGAGGTATCGCTGTTATGATCCTGTTACTCGTCACATACAACACACTTTGGATGTTACTTTTTTGGAAACTGTTCCTTTCTTTTCACGTTCTTCTCCCTCTACAGGGCGACCACCAGTAGAGCATGTTGTGGCTGAGGATTCCACACTATCTAGGCCCATTCCTATTCTTGATTCCACTGGTGACTCATTACCCCCTGTTATTCTTCATGATCCATTGCAGGTTTATTCCTGCCGTCCTCGCTCCACTGACCCCTTGCCATCGTCTTTTCCGGATTCAGGTATCTTTTCTTCTCCCTTACCTTCTGTTGTTTCTCCTGATATTGCTTCTCCCCGGTATCCTACCCGTGTTCGTCGCCCTCCCGCTCATTATCTTTTGGCTGAAAGTACTAATGATCTCATCTCCAAGTATATTTCATATCAGGGCCTTTTAGATTCTTATCAGGCTTGTCTCGGTAAAATTGACTATGTCTCTATTCCTCGATTTGTTCACGAGGCTCTCCAGAATCCACAGTGGGTGAATGCTATGAAAGCGGAGATGGATGTCCTTCATCAAAATCAGACTTGGGAGCTTGTTGATCTACCCGATGGTACACGCACAATTGGTTGTAAATGGGTGTTCAGTCTGAAATACTTGGCAGATGGATCTATTGATCGATACAAGGCACGTTTGGTTGCCAAGGGATTTACTCAGGTTCCTGGTAAAGATTTTGGGGTCACCTTTGCTCCGGTGGCTAAGTTGACTACCGTTTATCTTCTTATCTCACTAGCTGCTTCTTTTGATTGGCCTCTTCATCAGCTTGATATTAAACATGCTTTTTTGAATGGAGATTTGACTGAGACGATTTATATGGATCCTCCACCGGGATTCCGACCTCAAGGGGAGTGTTCTGGAAAAGTTTGTCGTCTTCGAAAGTCTCTCTATGGCCTGAAGCAGTCTCCTCGTGCATGGTTTAGTCGGTTCAGCGATGTGATTCTCAGTATGAGATTTATATAGTGTCATTCAGATCACACATGTTTTATTCATCGTTAGTCTCAAGGGAAGTGTATTATTATCTCTGTCTATGTTGATGATATTATTATCACAAGTGATGATGCATCTGGAATCACTCAAGTGAAGCATGACTTGGGTACGTCATTTGATGTTAAAGATTTGGGCTCTCTTCGTTATTTTCTTGGTATTGAGGTTGTTAGGTCTCGCCATGGTATCTCGTTATCCCAGAGAAAGTACTCTCTAGATCTTCTTCAAGACACATGTATGCTTGGGTGTAGACCGGCATCTTCCCCTATGGACCCAAACCTTAAGTTGACTGTAGATCTGGGAGAGTTATTACCAGACCCTTCGGTGTATCAACGTCTTGTGGGTCGTCTTATCTATTTAACGAACACAAGACTGGATCTTACTTTTGTCATTAGTGTTGTGAGCCAATTTATGCACTCACCTCGTACGTCTCACTTGGATGCTGTCTACCATATCCTTCGATACCTCAAGAATTGTCCTGGTCTTGGGCTTTTCTTTATAGCTGGAGCACAGTCCGGTCTTTCATGCTTCACAGATGCTGATTACGCATGCTCTAAGGATGATAGGCGTTCTATCTCTGGTTTTTGTACCTTCCATGGCAGTCATCTTATATCGTGGAAGAGTAAGAAGCAAGCTGTTGTCTCGCATTCTTCTGCTGAAGCTGAATATCATTCCATGGCTCAGGGCACATGTGAGTTGCTTTGGCTTTGATCCCTTCTAAATGAGTTGGGTTTCCCAGTAGCACACTCATCCACCTTGTTTTGTGATAACAAGTCTGCTATTATGTTATCTTCTGATTCGGTCCTTTATGAAAGGACTAAACATGTGGAGGTTGATATTCATTTTATTCGGGAAAAAGTTCGATCTGGTGTTATTATTCCAAGTTTTGTTCGTTCTTCTGATCAAACCACTGATATGTTTACCAAGTCTATTGGTCCTACACTTCTTCAATTATCTCTTGGCAAATTGGGTCTCGTCAATATCTTCGCCCCAACTTGAGGGGGTGTTGGCATTAAGAGATATTTAGGGATTTTCTCTTATTCTATTTTTGGTCACGTTGACCATAGTTAGTTTCTTTCTTTATTGTGATTGATTGTATTTCCATAGTAGAGTGTCTTGTGTGTGTATAAATTAGGACTCCAATTGTACATTCATAATTCAATATAATATAATACAACTTTTCAACTTGGTATCAGAGTTTGGTTGAGTCTGTCGGGTGTGCTGAGTGTCAAGGTTATCCTGTGTTGTGGTTCAGGAGGGTGTGTTGGAATGTATCCTATATCGCTTAGTTATGTCCCATCTCTATTGGTTATAAGTTTCAAGTTCCCATCTCCTTAACACCTTGTTTTAAGGAGTAATGTGGGTTTGAGCTTTTCAACTCAACCAGTAAAAATCACAGATTGCCTCCAACCTCAGAAATTCACCAGTATCTATTAACATATTTCAATGAAAAAAAATCTGAGGCACTGAGTATCTACATCATCCTTGGGATTTATGTATAGTTTTAAAACTTGAATCCCACGTTGGAAATCCAAATTGCTTTTCTCTTTTCTATATACTTGAGAATAAACTATTGAGCAATAAATGATGTGGGCTTACGGGGGCTCTTGTGTGCTTTGGGATTTGGGCCTAAGCCATCCAGGGACTATAATTCGGAAATTATTTAACCGGATGTGCACGCACGCAGGGGGTTTGTACATTTTTAGATATAGCTTCGTGTGCGCCTGTGACTCGCAAAGTTTTTTTAAAAATTTATTTGAAACGTTTTAAAACAATTTTTAAACGTTATTTTTTAGAGATGTTTTTAACAGTTGAAAATACTTATAAACATTTTTAAGAGTTGAAACACCTTTTAATGAAATAGTGTGTTACTATTTATATAAGATCAATTTTCGAATTAAGAAATAACAGATTGTATTCTTAGTTAGTTTGTATTCTCAACACTAGTATAGAGATTATAACGGGTTGTATTTTGAACAGTAGTATAGAGATTATAGTTTGCATTATCAACTGTAAATGATTTTGAGCAAGAAAAAAAGTGTGTTGAATACCGATCACTTGCCGTTCAAAAGTGATTAAGACAGAGGTTGTATAATTTCAGATGGTTGACGATAATTTTGTAGTGGTCTAGTCTCATGAACTTCAAAAACTTGATTACGAAATTATTTCAGAGTGTATGTTAATTGATGAACAGTTTCAAGTTACAGTACTAATTGACAAATTGCCTCCGACTTGAAAAGAATTTAAAAAGGATTTGTGTCACAAGTTTAAAGAGTTTTCTATGTAGACTCTTATCACCTGCCTTCAAATTAAGGAGGATGCACGAAAACAAGACCAGAGGGAAGATGTTATCTTTCTCTCCAACAAAAAGAATCATAGTTCGACTGTTCTTAAGCCAAAAGGAAAAATCACAAAGTCATACAAGAACGGGAAAAACCATAATGACAAAAATCAGAACGAGAAGGCTTACCATAACAAAAATCAACACCCTTTAGGAGGCGAGGCTATAAACACGACAATTGTTCAATTTTTGTGTTATAATTGTTACAAGCCTGGCCATATGACAAGAAATTGCAGGAACCATAAGCGTCATTTTGCACCACAAGCGAACTTGGTGGATGAAGAACCTTTAGTTGCGATGATTTTAGAAGTTAATTTGATTACTAGTTCAGAAAGGTGGTGGATAGACATTGGCTCTTCTTGTCATGTTTGTTATGAGCGTTTCTTGTTCAAAACTTATACCGAAACAAATGACAAAAAAATGTTGGGTGATTCCCACACCACTAGTGCACTCGGTACTAGTGATGTTGATCTTAAGTTCACATTTAGAAGAACTATTACTTTAAAAGAGGTTCTGCACTCCTACAATCAGAAAGAATATTGTCTCTTGCTATCTCCTCAATAAAAGCAACTTCACTCATACTATAGGGGCAGATCAGTACATACTCACTAAGAATGGAATATTTGTTGGTAAATGCTATGCTACACATAGGAATATTTAAGTTGAATGTTGGAATGAATAAAACTACTACTTATTATTTTGTTTGTTTTGTGAATATTTGACATGCTAGACTTTGTCATGTAAATAAAAAATTAATTAAGAACATGAGTAACTTAGGTTTTATTCCTAAAATTTTACTTGATGATTTTAAAAATATAAATCTTATAGTCAAACAAAAATCACTAAGAAATCTCATAAATCTGTCACTAAAGAAACAAAATTATTTGATTTAATTCATAGTGACATTTGCAAATTGGATAGAGTTCTCACTAGAAATAGGCATCGCTATTTTATTACATTTGTAGACAATCACTCAAACTACACATGTGTTTATCTTCTTAAACATATGAGTGAAGTATTTGACAAGATTAAGATCTTCTTGAATGAAATTGAAAACTAATTCCAACGAAAGATAAAAAAAACTTTGTAGTGATAGAGGCACTGAATATGACTAATGAATGCATTGCTTTTTATAACTCTACCAGAATTATGCATGAAAAAAACAATACCTTATTCACCCGAAATGAATGGGAAAGCGGAACAAAAAATCAAACTTTATGTGAACTTGTAGTTGCAATTATGCTTAGTTCGGGTGCATCTCCTCAGTGATGGGGAGAAATTTTATTAATTGTGTGCTATGTACTTAATAGAATTCTTAATTCCAAATCATTGACATCTCCTTATGAACTTTGGAAAAATAAAAAACCTAATGTTTCTTATTTTAGAGTTTGGAGATGTTTAGCTTATGTTCATATTTCGGATCGCAAGAGATCTAAACTTGCTAGTAGAGTTTATTAATATGCATTCATTGGTTATAGTGTTAATAACAAGACTTATAATTTTTGTGATGTTAAAAACCATGTGATTATTGAATCTATAGATGCTGATTTCTATGAATATAAATTTCCTTTTAAATTGAGAAATAGCGGGAGCACTGGATCTAGTAATAATACTTTACTTAGATTGGAATAACAAAGGAATATAGATTCTAGAGAAACTAATAACGAGTTAAGGAGGAGCAAAAGAAGCCGTATCACTAAAGATTTTGGATTTGACTTTTATGCTTATACTTTAGAAGAGGATTCTACTACACTTCATGAAGTTCTTTCCTCTCCAGATGCTGATTTATGGCAAGAAGCCATCAATGATGAAATGAAATCTCTTGAAAATAATAAAATATAGAAATTAGTAGAATTACCACCAGGTTGTAAATCTATTGGTTGCAAATGGATACTTAAAAGGAAATTTAAACTTGATGGTACTATAGAAAAATTCAAAGCTAGACTTGTAGCAAAAAGATATAGACAGGTAAAATATAAATTTCTTTGACACATATTTTCATGTGACTAGGATCATGTCTATATGAGTTTTGATTGCTATAGCTGTTGTTCATAATTTATTAGTTCATCAAATTGATGTTAAAATTGCTTTTTTGAATGGTGACTTAGAAGAGGAGATTTATACGGACCAACGAGAAGGATTTGAAGTTCATGATCAAAACACAAAGTATGTAAACTGATTAAATCATTATATGGTCTTAAGCAAGCACCTAAGCAATGACACGAGAAATTTGACAATCTTGTCTTATCAAATGGTTTCAAGATAAAAGAAAATGACAAATGCATATACTATAAATGTGATAACTCAGTATGCACTGTGATATGCCTATATGTTGATGATTTGTTGATATTTGGATCTAACTTCTTCGTTATCAATGAAATCAAATCTTTGATTAATCACAATTTTGATATGAAAGATTTAAGAGAAGCCAATGCTATTTAGGTATAAAAAGAACTAGATCTGAAAGTGGTATCTCTCTTGATCAAAGTTATTATATAGAAAAGATATTACAAATATAATTACTTTGATTGTAAACCTGTTTGCAATCCCTTTGACCAGGTTGTTAAGTTATTTAAAAATACTAGTGACAATATTAGACATACTGAATATGCAAGTGTTATTGACAGTCTCTGCTATTCTACTGATTGTAATAGACCAGATATTGCATATGCAGTAGGAGTGTTATACAAGTTCATTGGCCAACCCAGCATGGAGCACTGGTATGCAGTTGAAAGGGTAATGCGGTATCTTAAAAGAACTATAAATCTTGGACTGCATTATTCTAGATATCCCACTGTTTTAGAGGGATATAGTGATGTCGATTGAAATACTCTTTCAAAAAATTCCAAGGCAACGAGTGAATATGTGTTCAATATAGCTCGTGGATCAGTGTTTTGAAAATCCAAGAAACAAACGATTTCGGCACAATCTACAATGGAGTCAGAAATGATAGACTAGCTACTGCTAGTGAAGAAGCAAGTTGGTTAAGAAACCTCTTGTCAAAAATCTCTTTATGGGGAGACCGATACCTGATATCTTAATCTATTACGACTATTAAAAAGTTCAGAACTGTTATTTTAATAGAAAGAGATGACAAATACATCGTAAGCACAGTACATTGAGAGAGCTTCTCACTATTGGTGCAGTTAGAGTGGATTATGTGCGGACGGATGAGAACTTGGCTGATTCTTTGACAAAAGGGTTAGCACGTGAAAAGGTATGGAACACCTCGAAAGGGATGGGGCTAAAGCCTATAGATAAATGAGTCATTTATGATGGATACCCAACCTATAGACTGGAGATCCCAAGAAATATGTTCAAAGGAAAATTTAAGTCATATGAGTAATATGTAGAGGTCATGCTATGATTATAAATAAACTTATCTCTAAATAAGCATGATAACCTGTAGGGGCGAATCCAAGATTGAATATCGCTGGGGGCCAGAATTTTTTTACCATTACCAAAAACTTAAACCGTACAAAAAATTCCATCGAAACATCAAAAGTTCAACCATTAATCTATCACATTAGATACTTGCAAATGTCACATCATTCAAGAACCTCAAAAAGAACAGCAAAAATAGAATCGGAAATATATTACAATGCAACACGTCGTTCTTTCAAATCGCGAAAATCATCTATGATAGATTCCAAATCAAATTTGAGAGCAATTTTCCTTTCAATGTGTATAATTGAAGTATCGGAGAGAAAATTATCCTCCATTTTATTTCGGAGACGACTTTTGATAATCTTCATAGCTGAAAAAGATAGTTCTGCCGTGGCAGTAGAAACTGGAACAGTAAGCACGAGAACGATCACTCTATAAACAAGGTGGTAGACTTTTGATCGCCTAGTTTTCACCAACCATTGACATAATTGTTGATAGGAGGACTATCAACAATTGGAGGAACGACAATAAAGGGTGGAGATATTGACGTATCAACATGAGAAGTCGTCAATGGTGCATCAATTTCTGAGATATCGCAACTTTTTCTTTTGAAATAAGAATCAATAACCTTAGATTTTCCCATATACAACAACCAAACACACACACAAACATATCAATACATCGAGTCTTTCGACATACTTTTACAATTATAACAGAAATTACTTCAAAATTATTACAAAGTAGTAATATACCTAGGACCGGTGTGTGGCTACAAAGAGCGCAACGGAGGCTGTTAAATTGAGACCGAGATGCGACAAAGAGCGCAACGCAGCAGGGGCTGTTAAATTGAGTCCTATATTATAAAATCAAACTTAACAAAACAATGGACTGATGAAAAAGAAACAATAACTTCAAGCAAAACGGAACTGAAAAAATTGGGTAGAAAATCAACCTAAGGAACTGAACAAGAAACAAACCCACGGAGGTGAAAAAATATCTAGCAAGAAACAAACCCAAAACGGAACAACTTCACAAATATCTAGCAATGGGGTAGAAAATCATACCCACGACAGAGGTGAAAAAATTAAAGCAAAAATTCCGGTGGGGGCAGGGACGTCGCAGGCGCAGCGGGAGGAGGGTGGTTCGGTGGGGTGGGGCGGCGCGGGGAAAGGCTTAGTCGGGACATTCGAGAGAGAGAGAGAGAGAGAGAGACGGGATCTCTGCAACAAATGTGCGGGTTCGTTTTCGAAACGGGGGGCGCTAGGGTGATGGAGAAATGGGGTTTACGGGGGGAGGCGCTAGGGTTAATTATTGTGGGTAAAAATTAATTTTTTTTATATTTGTTGAGTTGGGGGTGGCCCGGGCCCCCACCGGACCCCCTGGATCCGCCCCTGATAACCTGTATAAAATAAGATTGTGTCATTTAATAACACTTAATGAGATCTATATCTCTAGATAGAGTGGAGTACTTAGGGTACACGAGTACTTTTGATACTCGCCTATATGAATATTGAAGTGTGGCTGCTTCTCGAGAGAATTGTGAACAAATTCTCTAGGTCATTCATGAAACTGGGATGTAAGCACATGGTCGTAAAGTGCTGACTTTAGAATATTATACTTAATGGAATGTGTGTATGGTATTTTCAAATATAGAGTTCAAGACCACAAGTGACTCTAATTTATTGTTGAAGCACCATCACTACATAGAAGTTCAAGTCGAAAGACACCTATATCTATGTACATCTTTATATCTTCTTGCTCAAGAAAAAGTTTTTTAAAAATATACAAGTGAAAGATTGTTGGAATTTATGTATAGTTTTAAAACTTAAATGTAATACCCATTCCACATTATAAAGTAATTTAAAAATAATTCAAAAATATTAGAAGTTGGTGTGGGAGTAAGGAAGGATTTTAAGTATAATTAGGTATTTTTATACATATATGTTTAAATATAATGTCCAATTTATAAAATAAATAAGAGAGATGGCTCACAAGGGTTATAATTAATTAAGTTGAGGCGCAAATATGTAAAAAGGTTTAAAAATCTATCACTTAAGGGATTTTCATTAGGGTCAAGCAAAATTCCTAATTGTATGAGTGGTGGCTAGAGAGAGAGAAGCAAGGAGAACAAGGGAAATTGAGGAATTGAAGATTTTGGAGGACAATTCGGATCAAGAGATCAACTTCAAACTTATTCACAACGTAAGTATGAATCTATCTACGTATGTATTATCTTCATAACACTTCAGATTTGGGCTAGATCGAAGTTCTTAGTTCTAAACTCGTTTTTGAAAAAAAAACCATAGGTTTAAAATGTGATTCTTGAATTTGATTATAATTGAAGGTTGTAGGAGAGTCTCAATCATGTATATAATGATATTAGATGTTAGAGACACTTTGACATTGATTAATTTGAGGTTTGGAGGTGTTTGGAATGAGTTTGACGAAGTTAGGATCGTTTTTGGTCGAAAAATCACGTTTTGCAGAATTTGGATCAGAAGGGGGTTCAACCGGTTGGGGTTCCATGGCCAACTGATTGGGATGGAATTATGGGGGGGACAACCGATTGGCCAACCGGTTGGGGTATCGGTTGGGGCTGGGCAATGCGAGCCCGACCGGTTGGGAGGTAAGGTTCGACCAATTGGAAGTGGTTCTGTCCGGATTTTTTGGTTAAGTCCTTGGGAGATAAAAAATGACTAAATAAGGTCATGTAAGGAAGATTCTTGGCACATTATGTAACCCCCATATTTTTAAGTAAAATATTTCCAACATATTTTTTTTGAAATACAATAAACACAACATTAGGGAATTAATAGCATTGCATTTGAAGTTCTCATTATATGAAATCTTGATACAATATACAAACTGAAAGAGTACAAGGAAGAAAGTACAATCGAACTACTCGCTATAAACTGTAAAGAGAAGGTACAGCTACAACCGTACAACAACCTGAAAGCTGAAAAGAGAGTACAACAGCGCAAGAAGAGCCAAGAGTGCAGCTCCAAAGGAACCAGATGTTAGTACAAGCTCCAAGTCACCCTGCAAGAGAAATCCTGCAATACAATCCTGAAAAAGAGAGAGAAAGGAGGGTCTGAGCAAAACACGGCTCAGTGCGGTAATAACTAACGACTACAAAGCATGCACGAGCGCATGCGACCCTAGGTGCCACAAGCAAAGGTATGTAAAGTCAAGGAGAGGCACACACACACACACCCAAGTAACGTGAAACTAAGAGTATCTCCAAGGTCGAGCAAGTAGAGTGTCACCCAAACCAACCTACGTCTCCAACGTAAACACTATCACAGGGGAACTCTACTAAGGAACACACAAACCTCGATACTCACTCATACATGCCCTCAACCCAAACCACTGTCAAGACATGACCAACACTTACAATCACTCGTAAAGAATCCAACGTCAAGTCCTCTCATCGTTTCCATCATTCTCACATTCATTGGTAACGTTTAGGATTCATATGATTGTAGTTGATATTGAATATTGGATTACACATTTCATCGTTTTCCCACCTTGGCTCACCCAAGGAGCACAACCGCATTACCATCACAAGGTTATCGTCTTATTCCAATATTCATTTTCCGGTCGACTCCTACACAAGCAAGTCTCCCAATAATTTCCGGTTGACTCCTATACGAGCGCGTCTCCAAATAATTTTCGGTCAACTCCTATACAAGCGAGTCTCCAATCTCCCTTAGACAAGGATGAGTAAACCACATGTGTTAAGATTTGTTCCAGGATCCCGCCTGCCAGCGTATCCAGTATATTCCGAGACTTTCGGGAACTCGTATCTCCCACCTATGGCCAAAGGATCTTATTCCTAGATCATCACCTGTCAATGATATCTAGTGATTCCGCGACTTCCAGGGAACATGTATCTCCCACTTAACACGATCACACAACTTGGGCAAAACCATCCAAGTCAAATCCACATTACACTTCCTTGTTTCGTTAGTGAGTTTTGGTGAAGGATTGAAGATTGACTAAGGGTGGTCCTCGTAGGATCTATCCCTCGTATTGGGAATTCATTGCATTCATTAGGTACCTTTCATTGTAGAATAACTCATTCAATTTCCGTGATTCCATGATCACCTCAAGGTAAAGCCCAACACACACTTCCGATTTCCCATCGTCACGACACCAAGGGGACTCATGTCCATCACACCACAATAACGCTAGTACCCAATGAAGTCACAACACATGTTTACCCAATGGATTTCCATGACCATACCCAACTAGGTAGAAGATTCATCATAATTAACAACAAGGGGGAGAAGTCCCAAATTTTTCCACAAATCACTCTTTCACAATCTCGTAAGGACCCCAGTGTGTCAAACACGTCACTAGACGACCATCACAATAATCCGACACGGTCAACGCACCCAAATTCAACCTCAAAACCCATTCGGATATTTCATCGAACACTTGGTGCCTATGCCACACTAAGGATAATCCACGACACATAAGTTATTATCTCCACCTCAAGATCATTCCAATCGTCAACATAATTCCTCTAAGTCAACCAACACCAACCAATCGAATGATAAAAACGTAATTACATACTCGACGCCAATAAATTGAACTACAAACAATACGAATTTGCATAGGGAGTTAACGATCGATAATCAATGAAACAATGAATAGAACTACACACACCCACGCATACTAGGTAGGAGTTAAAAGTTATCCACCGGAGAGTCACCGGAAAAGTTCACCGGAGCAATCGCCGGAAAATGCCCAACACGAACCGAACCTGTCAATGCGCAGCCCTCGTCGCAACCTACAAGGTTCCGCCATTAGCTAACAATGGAGGAGCAAGGAATTTAGAACTAGGGTTTGAGAGGAGAGACGACTTACCGAATATACACAAACCGTTGGTATATAGGGCCCCAAGGTAAAATCCCCGAATTACCCTTAATTTGTCTGCCAGACAGCAGTTGCATCGATGCAACTAAAACCTGCATCGATGCAACCCCTCTCCAGAATCCCAAAATAAGTCTGCTGCATCGATGCAGCCTAACCCTGTATCGATGCAACCCCTTCCTGCATCGATGCACCAAAGTCTTCATCGATGCACCTGAGCTAAAAACTGAGCAGTGAGTTCTGAAGTGGTGGTGCATCGATGCACCAAGGCCTGCATCGATGCAGCTTCATTCAAATTTGAAAATTTGAAGTCTTGATGGTTTTTGGCCATCCCGACAAGCCCGAACTCGATCCAAGGGAGTCCGAAAGGTTCCAACGAGACTTCCAAGCGATACGTGGGCATTTGACACGATGAAATGAGTGTTTTAGGTACCTCAGAACTTAATTCAAGGCGGATTTCCCACGAAAAGCTGATCGAAACGAATGCCAATCAAACTAAAATTTGCGGAGTGTTACACATTAAGGCATGTAATCAATTGATTTATGATTTTCTATTTGATTTCCAACTTATAATCGCAATGTGGAATAAAACTGGTAGGCCTCGCTCAAGGGCGAAGACAAGATATTGAAAGTACTTTGTCACGACCCAACCCTAAACGGGGTCCATGACCGGCCAACGAGCAAGCTCGCAAAGACCTACTAAAAGCGAGTTTAGGGATTTAACAACAATATGATAGCGGAAGCGCTGGACAATACCCAGTGTGATAATTTTATTAATGCTCTTGCAATAATACAACAAAAGGAGGCTCATAAACTGCCTCTACAACAAGAGATACATCAAAGAGAGATATAATAAAATGGGAGTGCAATAAAAAGGCTAAGCTCCAAGCTAATTCTTCTCGATACCTGAAAAGAGTTTTAGAAAATGCATAAGCTAAAAGCTAGAGTGAATCACAGTATATCAAGGCTATAAGTTTTCATGGATAAACAAATGTTATCAAAACTATCTTTCCTTCTTTTTGAACATAATATATGGGGGCTTATTAGCCAAAAACCTGTATCTGTGTGTAATTTGCCAAGTCAAGCCTATGGCCTTCTCAATGTCCTTCAGCACATAGCGTACTTTTGTCTGTATGTTCATTCCCATTTTCATTTCGATATTCTGACATGATTTTATCATGCTGCTCTTCACGGTACCAGTAATCCCTGGAGAGCTACCCCAGATAGCATAAATACAGAGTCGTGATATCACTGTGATCAATCTGGTTATTGATCCCTTATTTCCCCTTCCTCACCGGTTTCTGACTCCGCCCCCGGCGGCGAGCTACCGTGTCACCGTTTATGTCGTTCAATCATAAAACATCTTTTCTGTTTTGTCAATCCATGGTAATAAAAAAGAGTACATGTCATTTTCCTTTTCGTGAAGAGATAATATATTAGAGTGAATGCTCAATAGCATAAATAGTACTTTTGAAAATGATTAGCATGTTAAAAGCTGTACGAGTAAACAAGGTATATAGTGATTCACCTTTAATCTTGGAATGATTCTTCCCTGACTTCTAATTACTTCAAATCTATCAAAAATAACTTTAAAACATTATTTATAAGCTTTATTGAAAACTGTCACTATTGGATACTGCTCTGCCGAGCTGGGCTGCCGGACCGAGCTGGGCCAAACTGCCATTGGTCGGCTAGCCGAGTTCCTGGCCGAAGGCCTTCTGTCCGGAGGACAGTGGCTGACTAGCTTTTGATTAAAGTTGATTCGGAGACATTATGGACCGAAGGGTCCCATTGCCGAGCTAAGGGTATTTACTTAAGCATTTCCTTTGATTTGCCAAGCAGTCGAGCAGAGGGCTGCCGGACTGGCAGAGTGCTGGGCTAAAGGGTTGCCGAGCTAAAGTCTCCTACCGAGCTAAGAGATGGCCGAGCAGAGAGTCCACCGAACATCCAGAAGGGCTTCCGAGCTAAGGCAGTGCAGGGATTAAGTGGTTCGGGCTAACGACTGGTCGAAATGGGTTATAAGACTAGATTAATGGTTTCTGGAATTATTGCCGACCAAACTGAGGCTCAGCCGAGCATAAAATGGCTGGGTCTCTGGTTACCGTTCTGCCGAGCAACCAGCAGGGCTACGGCCGAACACTGGCAGCTCGGGAACAATTGTTTTGGGTGTTTTGGTTGGTCGAAAATGTTGACAAGGTGATTATAGACTTAAAGGACTAATTGCCCGAACAATAAGGTGTGTAGCCGAACTAAAATGAGTAAGTTAAGAAAAGGCGGACCGTCCATTCTGCCGAGCAGTAGTGCCCGGCATATGGGAGGTCAGCAGTGCTTGAAAAGGAACAACTAAGGTACTGCAATGGTCCGACAATTGTGCCGAGCTTAGGTAAGTTCAGCTGGGGAGTTTAAAGAGAAACCGGAGCTGTTTGGCTTAATGTCGAACTAAAATGCTAAGGCTGAGTACTCCGGCAGAGCTAAAAGTTCTCTGCCGAACTGAGTTAAGTGTGCTAAGTCCTTAAATGGGCTTGCCGAACAAAAACATAAGGATATATTAATGAACTGAAGGACTTAGAATATAGCTGGGCAAAGCTCCCGAATCTGGCAAGGGTTTTGCCGAGCTGAGGGTTGTTCGGGAGTGCTTGTCCGTACAGAGGTGGAATAGTGATGATCCGGGGGCCTTTCTGAAATGCTGAATAGTAAGGATTGGTTCGGCTAAGGATGGGGAAGGTCAGCCGAACAATTGGGAGTCTGGACGACAACTTTCTCACTCTAGAATGAATGCTAGGGAGGAATTTCTGGTGGGACTTGAATGCTTGGGAATGGAATGCTTATATAGGGGTCCGGAGGTGGTGGTTGGGATCATTTATTGTTGATTGGACCCTTCCTTAACCTGGCCGAATGGCTCAAGGTGTTGTCCCATCTGGATTAGGT
>NMUG010001072.1:0-19054 GCA_002855965.1 Monotropa hypopitys
ATCTACCCAAAAAAAAAACCACTAGCAACATCGCCGACCCTCGCAGGACCCTTGTCGGACCTCTGGCGACACCAAAACAGCAACGCCGATCAGCGATCTTGGAGGTTCTCACCCTCCAGCCCCAATCTGCCGTAACCAGCCCCGATCTACCCCGATCTCCGCCTCGCGGACCCTCACCAGACGTCGTCCAAACTTCACCGGACCTCGACAATCCTTGTCGGACCTCCGATCTGTACCGACCTGCGCCGATCTGTACCGATCTGCACTGATCTGCACCTCACCAGAACTCGGTCATCCTTGTCGGACCTCTAGCGATCTGTTCCAGTCCTCGGCAATCTGTTCCAACAACCCATTTCATCTGTTTTGGCTTGTTTGTTTTCTTGTTCGTCTCATAAATCCATCGTTGCTATTTTACCATGTCAAGAGATAAAGCCAATGGTATTACCATTATTCTCAAGGGCTCCAACTACTCCTATTGGGCTCGAGTCATGAAAAATTTGGTCACTGGTCAAGGATTGTGAGGACATATTACCGGTATCACCGTCAAACCATCTGATGAAAATGCTAAAGATTATGCAATTGCTTTAGCCACATGGGAGAGAGATGATGCCAAAATTCTAACTTGATTTCGTAACTCTTCAGAACCCAGTCTTGGTATGAACTTCTCAAAATATGATACAGCAAAAGAAGTATGGATTATTTAAAGAGTATGTATCTTGAATCTAACTTTGCAAAACAATATAAACTTGAGATGTCTATTCGCAAAGCACTATAGGGTGATAAGTCCATACAGGAATTCTATAGTGAAATCACCACCTACTGGGATCAATTGGCTCTTATGGAACCTGATGCCTTATAATCAAATGCCACTTATGTGGGGTATCATGAGAAACAAAGGTTGATTCAATTTCATATAGCCCTCCGTGGCCAGTTTGAGTCTCTTCGTGGGGCAATTTTGCACCGCATCCCATTACCATCTGTTGATGGGGATGTCCACGAACTCATTACTGAGGAAACAAGATTTAAAATAGCAAACAATTCCTCTCCTACAGAATCTGTTTTTGCTATTCAATCTGCTCCTTCAACACCTGTCTTGGCCACCCATGCATCCAACCTCATCTAGATAAAAGGCAAACCAAAACACCACATTGCTATGGATGAGTGTAGTTATTGTCACGAGAAGGGTCATTGGAAGAAAGCATGTCCAAATAAATGCAAGGGACGCAATCATTCTCATTCGACTTTCTCCAAGGCCCCACGGCAGCATTATCGCTCTCCTTCCGCCATGGCAGCTCCAACCTATAGCAATATTTCATCATCTCCCATATTTGATGAGTATCAGCAGTACAAGGCATTTATGGCAGCTATCCATGGGAACTCTTCATAAGCTTCTGTTATGACTACCACACAGTCAGGTTTGCATAACTCTCCTACTAAAGGTATTTTACCCACTACCTGGATCTTTGACTCTGGTTCATCTCATCATATGACTCCTGATTTGTCCCTCCTTAGCCACTATGTTCAACCCATGTCTCCTATTAGTATTGCCACCGCAAACGGCTCTCCGATGCATGTTAAATATGTTGGATCTATTCTGTCAACTACTTCATCGTTACTATCAATCCCTAATGTCTTTTATGTCCCTCGGTTGACTTTAAGCCTTCTTTCGATTAGCCAGTTATCTAATTCCGGTTTTAATGTTCTCTTTTCTTCTTCTGGTTGTGTTGTGCAGGATCGGGTGTCCAAGAGGTAGATTGGGACCGGCCATAGAGTTGGTGATCTTTATATCCTGAAAAGCTTGCATATTTCAACAGAGTCATCTCTTGTAGCAGCCTCATACTTCTGTTTAGATCAGCATTTCACTCCCTTTTATCTTTGGCATTCTAGATTAGGGCATTTATCTAATGATCGTCTCAAACTTTTAGCTAGGTCTGGTTCCTTGAGCAAACTTTCAACTAGTGACATTTCTGAATGCAGTGGTTGTAAGTTTGCAAAAATGTCAGCTTTACCTTTTAATAAAAACACGTCTGTTTCCACAGCACCTTTGCAGCTTTTTCATACTGATTTATGGAGACCCTCTGTTGTTACAACCAAAGGTGGTTCTATTTATTATGTCTCATTTGTTGATGATTATAGTCGGTATACTTGGGTTTACTTGCTAACATACAAATCGGACTTCTACAAAGTTTTTCGTACATTTCATGCTATGGTTCAAACCCATTTCTCTACATCAATTAAAATACTTCGGTTTGATCTGGGTGGGGAATACAATCGTTCTGAGTTTTTTGCCTTCCTTGAAACATGCGGGACTATACAACAGTCTTTTTGCACTGACACTCCTGCTCAAAACGGTAGGTCTGAGCGAAAACATCACCATATCCTTGACACCGCCCGATCTCTCCTTTTGTCTCTGTGCCGCCTGTATTTTGGGGAGAAGTTGTCCACACTGCTACTTATCTCTTCAATCGAATGCCTACTCCACTTCTATCTGGGAGTACTCCATATGAACGTCTGCATGGTGAGATTCCCAACTATTCTCTTCTATGTGTGTTCAGTTCTAGATGTTTCGTCCTTCTTCCCAAGAAAGATCGCAAAAAACAAAGTACTCGTTGTGTTCTATGTGTCTTTTTGGAATATGGCGTAAATCAAAAGGGATATTGGTGTTATGATCCAGTCACCAAAAAACTGTATGTCTCTCGACACGTTACATTTCTTGAACGTCTACCATACTTCAAACTTCCTCCCACAACTACCCCAATAGTCAAGGAGGATCTAATTCGCATCGACCATTTTCCCATAGATATTCCTGACGAAGAATATACATCTACTCTTGAGGTGTGTGATATCTCTCCACCCCCCCCAACTACACCGCCTCCTGCTCCCTAGAAACCTGTCTCTCCATTCCCAATAACTTACTCTCGCCGCCCTACAATACATCTGTCACAAGCTTCTAACTCTATGGCTCCTCAATCTGACTTGGTGGCCCCTAATCTGCCTGCACATCAGTATCACCTATGTGAAATCGCAAACAACTAGTAAGATTTGATTTCTCTAACACATGTTTTTCGTTATCCTACCAAACTTTTTTGTCTCGTCTTCATTCTTTCCTTGAGCCTGGGTCATACAAAGAGGCTTGTAATGATCCTCATTGGGTAGATGTCATGAATTCTGAATTAACTGCTCTTATTCAATCTGACACTTGGGGGCTAGTTCCCCTACCGAATGGGAAAAATCTCATTGGTTGCAAATGGATCTATAAAGTGAAGACACATTCTGATGGCTCTCTGGAAAGATATAAAGCATGTTTGTTTGCTAAGGGATTCTCTTCAAAATACGGAATTGATTATGACGAGACCTTTGCTCCTGTCGCCAAAGTGACCATTGTCCGCACTATGATCTCTGTTGCCGCAGTCTCCTAGTGGTCATTATATCAGTTGGATGTGAAAATGCATTTCTTAATGGGTATCTATCTGAAGAAGTTTATATGCGCCCTCCTCTGGGTTTCTCACATCCTCCTGGTCTGGTATGTCGGTTTCGTCGTGCTCAATATGGCTTAAAACAATCCCCTCGTACCTGGTATGCCCGATTTCAAGATGTAGCAGTCAATATTGGTTTCCAACCAAGTATGAACGACTCTGCTCTCTTTATACGTCACACCACTCAGGGCACAGTTCTTCTTCTATTATATGTGGATGATATGATCATCATTGGTTCTAATACGGATGCTATTGATGATGTAAAGCGTCATTTGTTCCGAAAATTTGAAATGAAAGACGTGGGCCCTCTTCGGTATTTCCTTGGCATAGAGGTTGCTTTCTCTCCTGAAGGGTATCTTTTGTCTCAGTCTAAATATATTGCTGATATACCCTCCCGTGCTCGTCTGACTGATAATAAAATTGTTGATACTCCTAATGAACTGCACGCCAAATTTCATGCCTCCAATGGGATTCTCCTGGAGGATCCTACTGAATATCGTGAGCTCGTAGGATGCGTCGTCTACCTTACAGTAACTCGGTCGGATATTGCATATGTTGTTCATGTGATAAGTCAGTATGTCTCTGCCCCAAGGTCTACACATTGGGTCGCCTTCGCATTCTCCGTTATATTCGTAGTACTGCATATCAGTGTGTCTTGTTACTTTTACTTTAAGTTTGACTATTCGAGCTTATGTTGATGTTGATTGGGTCGGGGATGAACGATCGCAAGTCCACCTCTGGTCTGTGCATTTTTTTGGGTGATTCACTCATCTCCTGGAAAAGCAAAAAAACAATTTGTCGTTGCTCTCTCCACTGTTGAAGCCGAATATCGAGCTATGGCTAATGCAACTTCAGAAATTATATGGCTTCGATGGCTTATATCAAATATGGGCATTTCTGTAACTTCTCCTATGCCTCTTTATTGTGACAACCAAAGTGCTATCCAAATTACCCAGAACTCAATTTTTCACAAGCGCACAAAGCATATTGAAATTGATTGTCATTTCATTCGACAACACCTTCAGTCTCAAACCATTGCTTTGCCTTTTGTCACCTCTACACAACAGTTGCCAGACTTCTTCACAAAGACGCACATTGTTGCCCATTTCCGTTGTCTCCTTAACAAACTCTCGTTGCTCTCCGCCGTCACATCATGAGTTTGAGGGGGATGTAAAATGTATATGTTGTAATATCATTAGATTTAATTAAGAGTCAATTAAGGACTTAATTAGGAGTTGATTAAGGACTTAATTTGATTAGCTTAAATCTAGGGATTTGATTAGAGTAGATTTATTTCCTAATTTTGGCCTAATTTGGCTATTTATTCACCCTTTGTAATATCATTATTATTCAAGAAATACAAGTCATATTTCTAATAATTACAAGCTAAAGAGACATCAAACTGGAATATCAAAACAACCATCTGTAGTACATATCAAATTACCAGCTACACGAGGAAAATGGGAGCAATATTGCTTTTTGCGCTTTTTACAAAGAGAATGACAGGCATTTGTCTGGGTCCTTCCATGGAGCAAACTCACTTCTTCATGAATGCATAATTGCTCACGAGATCCTAATACGACCATTTTGGGCCTGCATATCATCCATCATTATACCATTTACATTTATGCTAATGTCATAATCTATCAAAGCACAAATGAATAACAAATTCCAATAACTTTCAAAGACCACTGAAAATGCTGCCAATGCAATCAATTGTATAGAAAATTCACAAGTTAAAGGAAGCTCCGTTTCTCTTATTCACAATAATTACAAGTCCAACACCTACATTAGGATCTAGGCCAAGTATATAATGCCTCCATCTGAGGCAAAATTCATACCATACTGACATGCTGCAGGGTGCAATCAGTCCTTGAAGCAATATTTTTAGAAAATATATTTTTCAGGCATACCAAAATGCAGCTAAAAAAGACCCAAGGTTCCTACTGGTGCTGGAAAATAGTAGTTGAAACAATAGACTGGCACTGATCAAATAAAAACAGTTGAACTAATAGCATGGTAAGATGAATATTGTAAAAGTTCACGCCAATAAAATGACTGTTTTTGCAAGGCCAACCAGATTCTGCACAATCATGCACAGGCCTTCACCACAGTCCAGCAATGGAAGGAGGTGATTGCATATCACAGTGCTGAATCCAAAATAGGAAAAATTTTGATTGGGTTGTTGGGATGGGTATATAATGATAAGTCCATTTGCAGTGATGCACTCTGATAGCAAACACATAAGACTCCACCAACTCTTGTAATCACTTCATATGAAGAAAACCAACTAAAAAGTATAAAATTATCCTGCATTGGGTGCACCTTAGGTAGAGTAGTACGTGGAAAGCCAACAAAGACTCCATCAAAATGATCAACTTCAAATCTGAAGCATGTTATGGTGTACCCTTACAATTAATTGAAAGGTAACCAATACGTTAATAGATGAGACAGAGCACACGTGTTACCAGTATAGGAAACAGGATTGCAACCAAATTACAAATAACAATAGACCATGACAAAGTTTGACCTATAACTGGTTCTTTTCAACTCTTGAATAACTTGCCGAAGCTGGCTGTGTGTCCGTGATGCATATAGGATTGTGGGTAGATTCAACGCTTCAGACTGCGACAATGATTCATCGGAAAGTTTGCTTCCTATATGACGACCTCTTGTCTCGCGCCTACAGGTCGAGAAGTCTCCTAAACTCTTCCTCCAAGCCAGTGTAGCACAAAGAAGACACAAGGTTTTCCCAGTTCCAGTGGGGCTCTCCAGTAATGCATTACATCTCTGCCATTTTGTAGAGCAAGAATAATTAGATAATAACACATACGATGGTAACAGTTCTCTCATTGATCTAGAAAATTGGCCACCTAAAAAGTCCCCCGTGCTCACATCGATATCAAAATTGCAAATGGTTTGGAACCAATGGTATATTCACCCATATAAAAATGTAGTTGAGAAGGCCAATCCCAGCAAAAGAAAAGTACCGTCTGAGAAATTTTTCTTCCAATTTAAATCCCGGCCAGCATACAAAGAGTAATATGAAGTTGCTCGCTGTCAACACAAGCTTCTACTAAGTTAGCTGTTAGTAGTTAGAATTAGTTATAATTGTGTGGTTGAGATCAGCTCAGGTAAAGTCGGTTAGAGTATGATTGTATGGCTTAGATTAGCTTGAGTAAGTCTGTTGCTATGAGAGCATTAATATATAATGCTTCATTCTGTTTTCTGTATAGAGTAACATTTTCAAATAATAAACGAAATACATTGAAGTTTCTGTAAAGTTGTCATGGTATCAGAGCTTTGAACTCACACGAGTCAAGATCTTAAATTCTTTATCTTCTTCGTTGCCACTCAATAAATCAATTGAGTTCTGATCAGATCATCACTAATATTCCAGAAAGGAACAACTGATTTACCGGTAAATCATGGCTACTACATCAGCAACACTGAATTCATCTTCTGAGTATCTTTCTTTTCCTCTTACGTTCTTGATTGCTAATTTTCAATCCTTTATCACAATCAAGTTAGATTCTACCAATTATCTAGCCTGGAAAACACAAGTCGAAGGTGCACTAAGTGCAAATGGTTTGTTTGGTTATGCAAATGGTACAGTTGTAGTTCCTTCCTCTGATATACTTGATGACGATGGAAAACTGTACTGAATCCTGAGTATACTAAATGGAAAATAGTTGATGGCATGCTTTTCTCTTGACTAGTGGCTACACTCACTCCAGCTGTTTTACCTCATATCAATGGATCTCGTTCTACTTCGCAGTTTTGGGCCAAACTTGAGGAGAAGTTTAGTCTACTGTCAAAAACATATTTACATGATCTGAAGCGAAAGATTTACAATCTAAAGAAAGTCTCGTCTATGGATAAGTATCTGGACTATATTAAGGAAGTTTTACAGAAATTGGAAGCCTCAAGGTTTCATATGGATGATGAAGAACTGGTATTCCATACTCTCAATGGACTGAATGCTCAGTATAATTCTCTCAAACAAATGGTTAGGACAAGATTATTAGAGAATACGTTTTTCAATTTTGGTAACCTTTGCAGCCTTCTTTTATCAGAAGACTTGTATCTTGATTCAGATCCAAATGGTAGGAGTACTTCAACAATTTTAGTTGCCCAATCTGGTTCAACTAATCCAAGTGCACAAGTATCACAACAGCCTCAAAGTTCTATTTCACAAGGTTCACAACAGTCTCAATCTTATCCTCAAAATTCATCTGCTGGGAATTTTCAATTTCCTGTTCAATTTGTAGGTCAACCACCTCAGTTTACACCACCAACTTATCCTCAAAATCCTTCCCATACTGGTTTTTATGGTCACAAAGGTAGAAATCAAAACAGATAAAGGACAATCAAGAAGTCCTAATTTTCCTATGGATTTTACTCTTTTTCCTCCTAGCAGTTGTCAAATTAGTCATCAAGCCTCTACTTGTTGGCATAGGCAAAATCTGAATTACAGACCATCACCACCAACTGTTGGCTATCCCACACAATTTGCCCCTTCTGGATCTACTTCTGGAAATTCCTCCTTTGGACAGTTTGGGACACCAAGTGTTAGTAATCTAGGAATACCTAGACACCAAGCTTTCATGGTAGCAGACAATTCTGGACAGCCTACACCGTATACTGGTCATTTTCATCACAGACATATGGTCCATCTGCTAACTTGGGATTTAATCTTGGTGGAAATATTGGATGCATACCTCCTCAACAACAATTGGGGTATAATGCTATCAATGGAAATTATACTTCAACTCCTTGGTATTTTGATACTGGAGCAAGCTCCCATGTCACACATGACAATTCTCACATTATAGCTTCAACTCCTCTACCTCAACCAACACCTGTTGATGTGGGTAATGGACAACAGTTATCTGTTAATGCCTCAGGTAATGGTATTCTACCAACTCCAAACCAGTGCTTTACACTTAATCAACTTCTGTATATTCCTCACATTTCTCATAATCTCTTATCGATCTATCAATTTGCTCTAGATAACAACTGCAAACTTACCTTTGATTCCCATGGATATATTATCCAGGACAATCTTACCAACAAAGTGATTCATCAGGGGCCCTGTCATCAAGGCCTATATCCCCTTCTTCCTTCTTCTAAGCAACAAAACTCTACTACTGCTCTCCTTAATACCAATAATGAAACTTGTACTGCTTTTCTTTGGCATAGGAGGTTAGGTTATCCAAATGATGTCTTAATTCAAAAGTTGTCTCACAAATATCAACTGCATATTCCTCGTGTATCATGTTCAGACTGTTATGATTGTCACAAAGCTAAAAGCCATAGACTTCCTTTTTCTAGTTCAACAACTCAAACTACAACTCCTTTTGAACTCATTCATGCAGATGTGTGGGGACCTTTCCTTGTACTTTCTTTTTCTGGTTTTAGATATTATATGTTGCTCATAGATGATTTTACTAGATATTGTTGGCTTTTTCCATTAACCTCAAAGTCAGATGTGTCCTCTCATATTACTGCCTTTAGAAATTTTGTTTCTAATCATTTTAATTGCTCTATAAAGAACTTTAGATCTGACATAGGGGGTGAATTTCTTAATCATGTCATGACATTTTTGTTTGCTCAGTTTGGCATTATCCATGAAACTATTTGTCCACACACACACACCAACAAAATAGTTTGGTTGAAAGAAAACATGGTCATATTGTTGAAATAGCTATTGCTCTTCTTCAACAAGCTCATCTTCCTATTTCTTTTTTGCTAGAAGCAGTTATGACAGTTGTGTATCTTATAAACAGACTTCCTCATTCTTCTCTTCAATTTGATGTTCCTTATCAAAGACTTTATCATCTTGCTCCAGATTTTCTACATCTAAAACCATTTGGTGGTTGTTTTCCTTGGTTAAGACCTTATAGTTCTAACAAACTTGAAGCTAGATCTACTCCATGTATTTTTCTTGGTTATTCCTCAAACACCAAAGGTTATAGATGTCTTGATCCAGTTACTAACAAAGTTTATATTTCTAGACATGTTAAATTTTTGGAACATGATTTTCCTTATCTCAAATTACTCTTCCTCCTTCTTCTACTAATTCTACTACTCCATCCTTTGTTATGCCAACTTCAAGCTATCAGTTTATGACTTTACCCATAATAACTCCTATAGTCTCTACCCCTACTATATCTTAAGTCCACATTGTTCATCTCCTGTTTCTAATCCTCATGTTTCTCCTTCCTCGCCATCATATTCTAATTTAATCTCTTTACCAACTATCATACCTCATGATCAACACAATGTCTCTTCCTTAGCATCTCCAACTCATATTCCATCTACTTCACATTTTGTTCATCCCATGGTCACAAGATCAAAGGATGGTATCTCAGTTCCAAAAATTCCATTCTCTCTTCTTACACTTTCAGCTCCTACTACTGAACCTAACTCTTTTAAATCTGCTATGATCTATCCTGAATGGCAACAAGCAATAAAAGAGAAGTATACAGCTCTAATGTCACAAGGGACTTGGTCTCTTGTCACATGCCCTAATGATGTTCCTGTAATCGGTTCTAAGTTGATTTTCAAAATTAAAAGACACTCAGATGGTTCCATAGCAAGGTACAAAGCTCGACTAGTGGCTCAGGGGTATCAACAAACTGCAGGGGTGGACTATAATGATACTTTCAGCCCAGTTGTTAAACAACTAACAATCAGGATTGTTATGACTCTTGCTTTGCATTTTGGATGGAAAATTAAACAACTTGATGTTTCAAATGCATTTCTACATGGTACCATTGAAGAACGTGTTTATCTTAAGCAACCTCAAGGCTACGTAAACTCTCAGTTTCCTCAATATGTCTCAAGCTTCATAAAGCACTCTATGATTTAATACAAACACCTCGGGCGTGGTATGATAAACTTTCTCAATGCCTACTTTCAATTGGTTTCACAACAGTATGTCAAATTCTTCACTGTTTGTTCTTTATACCAAGACAGATTTGATCTATATTCTAGTATATGTGGATGGTATATTGGTAACTGGTAATAATATCTCCAAAGTTTCTAAAATTATTCATCAACTGGGAACTTCTTTTGCTCTCAAAGATTTGGGGACTTTACATTTTTTCCTTGGTATAGAAGCTATTCCGGTTACTGATGGTATTATCTTATCCCAACACAAGTATGCTCTTAGTATATTAAAGAAGGCAGGTATGGAAGACTGTAAACCGTGTGATAGTCCATCCTCACTTAAAATCTCTACTGATACTGGACACACTCCTATGGCAAATCCAGAACTCTACAGGTCACTAGTTGGATCTCTTCAATATCTCACTTTAACTCGTCCTGGAATTGCATATGTTGTCAATGCAGTGTGTCAACATATGCACTGTCCTCTTGAAAGACATTTTACTGCAGTAAAAAGATTTCTACGATATGTTCAAAGAACATTGGACTATGGTCTCAGCTTTACTAAGAGCTCTCTGTTAGAATATCACTAGGAATATTGTATTACGTTAGTGTGTTGTTTTTATCCTTTAAATGCCCTTTGTGTGTTCTTACTAGGGACCCGATTGTAATTATTCCTTGATCATTAATATAAAGGGGGAGTGTGAGCCTTTACTCATACAAGTTACCCTAAATTAAACATGGTATCAGAGCCTCCCGTAACCTTCTTCTCCCCGTAACCTTCTTCTCCTCATCCCGTCACCTTCCTTAAGCCAAACAGCATCGCCTTCTCCCTCAACCGAATTCACCTCAGGTCTCCTCCTCCAGTCGCTCTCCTTGCGCCATCGTCTATCTCGATCGGCGCCCTCCTCGGCTCCAGACCGGTCCCGCACGCCATGGGAACCTAGCTCCTCCAGCCTTCGCCCGGACGATGCTACCACCATGTGCTGCGTCTGACCCAAGCCTTCACCGGACACCGCCTTCCCCTTCCCGTTGCCTGCGCCGCCCCTTTTGATGCGCCGTTGTCTTCCGCGCCTGCTGAACCACAGCCTTCCGCCGCCTCAGCTGTGTGCCGCCTCTGCCTGGTGGCCCGCCGCAGTGATTCACTTCCTGCGAGTCTCCCCTGGTGGGTGCTGACCTCCGATAACCCCTCTGTTCATGACTAATGCATGTGTCTTCTTTTTGCTTTGAGAGTCAGCCTAGTCCGTCGGTAATATTTGATATCCTCGGCGGAACTCACAACCGTTCTGTGCCTATGTCAGAAAACCCGACAAACCTACCTTGATTGAGTGTTTCTTGCGTCTGCTCTTCCCTCGATGCTATTTGTTGTTGGGGTTTCTTTTCGTGGCAAGATTAGATGGCTGAATTCGCAAGTGACACTGCCACTAGTCTCCTGCCTCCCGTCGGAGAAAGCTACAATCCAAGCATCAAAATCACCACCTCTCTTTTCAATGGTCAGAACTATCTAGTGTGGTCGCAGAGTTTGACCCTTTTTTTGAAAAGCAAAGGAAAATGGGTTATGTTGATGGAAGGATCCTTGCTCCAGACCTTACCGATTCCAAGTATGACCAATGGGAGATTAACAACTCCCAAATTATGGGTTGGCTAATTCATTCTATGATTCCGGATATTGGGGAGAACTATTTGTGTATGGCAACAGCACAAGATGTTTGGGAAGCTGTGGCAGCTACATACTCCAGGAAGGGAAATTTTTCAGAGGCATTTGAGTTGCGTCGTGCTATCGAGCGATCTGTTCAGGGGGAGCAGTCTGTGCTACAGTATTTTACCTTTCTGAGCAATGGATGGAAGAAATTGCACCATCTTCAAGACTACAAACCTGCCTGTACGATTGATTCAATTGGCTACAAGAAATTTATTGAGAAGGAAAGGGTCTTCAAGTTCCTAGAAGGCCTAAATGTCGAATTTGACCATGTACGGAGTCGTGTCTTGGGATTGGCGACACTTCCTAGTCTTCAGGAGGCCTTTGGTTTTGTTCAAAATGAGGAGAGCCGTCGGTCTGCTATGATGCCTACAGTCTCATCTGACCGTTCTGCCTTACTTTCTGCTCCATCTTCAGAGCAGCCACTGGGGTCTTCCACTTCTTTATCTTCTTCAGGAAAGACACATTTATTCTGCGATTACTGTCACAAGCCTAGACATACTCGTGAGACATGCTGGAAGCTTCATGGGATTCCATCAGGGGGGCGTGGAGATCGTTCTGGCCATCGTGGAGGACGATCTGGTCAGGGTAGAGGATGTGGGTCTCACCCATTTCCGCGTGCACATCAGGCTGGCTCCACTGATACTTTTCTTGCTCCATCTTCAGACTCTCTCTCAGGCATGACATCAAAAGAACTTGAGGATGTCCTTCGCCGAGTTCTAGGACGGCAGTCTTCGCCCACAACTACAGATACATCCCAGAATGCATTTCCTGTCTCACTTGCTCTTGGAGGTAATCTTGTCAGCCCAAATAGTGTTTTCTGTCTCATCACTCTTTACCTTGGATCATTGATTTTGGTGCATCTGACCATATGTCTGGATCTTCTAACCTTTCTTAGATTATAAGCCTTCTTTAGGGAGTGACAAAGTACGAATTGCTGATGGCACCGTTTCCTCTATTTCTGGGAAAGGTTTAATCCGTGCTACCCCTTCTTTACCTTTATCCTCAGTTTTACATGTTCCTACTTTCTCCGTAAGCTTGTTGTCCTTGAGTCGTCTCACCCATGATCTGAACTGTAGTGTGACTTTTTCCCTGATCATTGTATTTTCCAGGACCTTATCACGAGGAAGATGATTGGCAGTGGTAGAAAGGAGCATGGTCTCTACATCCTAGATCAACCGGATCAGTCAGCACATCATTCCATCCAGCTCTCAGGCAGCGAAGACGATCTATGGCCGTGGCATCATCGACTTGGACATCCTTCTTTTCATTTACTCAAGCACTAATTTCCTTCTGTTTGTTGTAATTAAGACTTGTCGAAGTTTCAGTGTGAGTCGTGTCAAATTGGAAAACATCATAGAGTTTCTTTTGCTCCGAGTTCTACTAAAAATGATGTTCTTTTCACTATAGTTCACTCTGATGTATGGGGTCCTTCTCGCATTCAGTTTGTAAAAGGTCATAGATGGTTTGTCACATTTATTGATGATTTCTCTCGCACCACCTGGGTATATCTCATGAAAGAAAAAGGGAAGTTTTCTCTACCTTTCAACATTTCCACAAAATGATCTCTTGCCAGTTTAATGCGGCTATAAAAATCCTTCGGTCGAATAACGGAGGTGAATACATTGATTCCGGTCTAGCCCAGTATTTCTCCGATCATGGAATTGTCTATCAGACCTCGTGCACCAATACTTCTCAACAAAATGGAGTAGCCGAGCGAAAAAATCGACATCTTCTGGATACAGCCAGATGTATGTTGTTCTCTATGGGAGTTCCACGATCGCATTGGGGTGAAGCTGTTCTTACAGCCACCTATCTCATCAATCGTCTTCCCACTCAAGTTCTCCAGAAAAAGTCACCTCTTCAAGTCCTACTCGGGTCTGAAGTTCCTTTCTCTCTTCCTTCAAAAAAATTTTGGTATGTGTGTTTTGTCCACAACCACTCCCCATCACGAGGTAAATTAGATCATCGGTCTGTCAAATGTGTCTTCCTTGGGTACTCCTCTACTCAGAAAGGGTACAAGTGCTATCATCCACCCACTCGTAAGTGGTTTGTCTCTATGGACGTTACTTTCTTCGAGTCACAGTCCTACTTCGTAATGTCACAGTCACCTCTTCAGGGGGAGACTCAGTGTGAAGAGCCTCTAATTCCTGTTCCGGAATCTAGTGTTAAACCAGAAGGTGGGATATCAACTGTCCATGATGCTCCCATAGAGGCAGAAAAAGAGGAGGAAACCAACGAATAGGTGTATGTCAGAGATAGAGCTAGGCAGAAGATTAACTGGATACAAGAGACCATGTCTTATCCTTCACTGTCATCTCCTTCTCGTGTTAGGAGTCCAGGTAACTCTACTAGTGATAATATTGAACCTACCAATGCTCTTACTCCTGACATCATGAATCTAGACCTTCCTATTGCTCAACGCAAAGGAGTGAGAGCTTGTACTCAACACCCCATATCAAACTTTGTGTCCTGTTCCCATTTATCCTCCCAGTATAAAACCTTTGTGTCTAAACTTTCTTCCATAAGCATATCTAATCGTTTTCAGGATGCTCTAGCTATTCCTGAATGGAAACTTGCCATGGTAGAGGAAATGAAAGTTCTCCATAAGAATGGCACTTGGGAATTGACTAAGCTACCCAAGGGTAAGTGTACTGTGGGATGCAAATGAGTGTATTCTGTTAAACACAAATCTGACGGATCCATAGAGCATTACAAGGCCCGGTTAGTGGCAAAAGGTTTTACCCAAACCTTTGGGGTAGATTACCAAAAAATGTTTGCTCCTGTTGCAAAGATGAATACTATCAGAATCATCTTATCTCTTGCAGCTAACCTAGACTGGCCCATGTATCAGTTTGATGTTAAGAATGCCTTCTTACATGGAGATCTAGATGAAGAAGTATACATGGACATTCCTCCTGGTTTCGAAGCTTCACAAACTAACGGGAAAGTGTGTAGGCATCGAAAATCCTTGTATGGCCTCAAACAATCTCCAAGGGCCTGGTTTGACAGATTCACTCAGGCAATGAAGAAGTATGGCTTTAAACAGAGTCAAGCTGATCACACGTTATTTGTGAAACATTCTTCGTGTGGAAAGACTATGGCTCTTATCGTGTATGTTGATGACATAGTTCTTACTGGAGATGATATTGAGGAAATCCCTCGGATTAAGAGCCATCTGGCCAAGGAATTCGAAACTAAAGACTTAGGGAACCTGACATATTTCCTCGGAATTGAAGTAGCAAGTCTGAGGAGGGGATCTACATATGCCAGAGAAAATATGTTCTTGACTTGTTGGAAGAAACAGGAATGCTTGGCTGCAAAGCTTGTGACACCCTAGTTGAGTCAAACCTGAAACTGAGTAGTGATGATAATGGAACACCTACAGACAAAGGGAGCTATCAGAGACTAGTGGGGAAACTCATCTACCTATCTCACTCACGGACTGATATTGCCTTTGCAGTTAGTATGGTCAGTCAGTTTATGGATGCCCCTAAAACCTCACACTTGGATGCTGTTATGAGGATTCTGAGGTACTTACCGACAGAAGATCCACTTCAGGGTATTGCACCTTTGTTGGTGGTAATTTAGTTACGTGGAGAAGTATAAAGCAGAATGTATTGGCTAGATCTAGTGCTGAAGTAGAATTCAGGGCAATGGCTCAGGGGGTATGTGAGCTTCTATGGATCAAACTTCTGTTCAATGATTTGGGAATCACTCACTTGGATGTCATGCGTCTTTACTGTGACAACAAGGCTGCAATTAACATAGCTCATAACCCAGTTCAGCATGATTGGACGAAGCATGTTGAGATTGACCGTCATTTTATCAAAGAGAAACTCACCAGTGGAGCTATATGCATGCCTTTTGTCAGGACTGGAGATCAGCTCGCGGATGTTCTCACTAAGGGGATTGGTTGTAAACCTTTTCAGGAAATTCTGGGCAAGCTTGGCATGAGAGATATCTATGCTCCAGCTTGAGGGGGAGTGTTAGAATATCACTAGGAATATTGTATTACATTAGTGTGTTGTTTTTATCCTTTAAATGCCCTTTGTGTGTTCTTTCCTATTACTAGGGACCCGATTGTAATTATTCCTTGATCATTAATATAAAGGGGGAGTGTGAGCCTTTACTCACACAAGTTACCCTAAATTAAACACTCTTACTATCAATGCATTCAGCAATACTGATTGGGCAAGTGATACCTTAGATCGCAAATCTACCAATGTTTTAGTGTCTACATTGGATCTAATCTTGTAGCATGGTCAGCAAAGAAACAAGCAACAGTAGCAAGGTCATCCACTGAGGCAGAATATAAAGCCTTAGCTACTGCTGCATCTGAAGTCCTGAGGATTCTTCAATTGTTTCAAGATCTTTGTGTTCCTACTTTGGAATCCATTCCTCTTATTTGGTGTGATAACAATTCAGCTATCTCTTTGACTACTAATCTTGTATTTCATGCTAGATCAAAGCATATAGAAGTTGACTTTTATTTTGTCAGAGAAAAGATTAGTCACAAACAATTGCAAGTCAAGCATGTACCTTCTCATTTCCAGTTTGCAGATATATTCACAAAGCATCTAACTGTGGAAAGATTTGTATTCTAACATCCAAACTGAAGTTGACACAAGTGTCCTCTTCAGTTTGCAGGGGTGTGTCAACACAAGCTTCTACTGAGTTAGCTGTTAGTAGTTAGAATTAGTTATAATTGTGTGGCTGAGATCAGCTCGGGTAAAGTCGGTTAGAGTATGATTGTATGGCTTAGATTAGCTTGAGTAAGTCGGTTTCTATGAGAGCATTGATATATAATGCTTCATTCTGTTTTCTGTATAGAGTAACATTTTCAAATAATAAACGAAATACATTGAAGTTTCTGTAAAGTTGTCACTTGCTACCACGTAATAGTTTTTCAGGAAACCACTACACATGATTGGAAGGTTCTAAGCAATAATATTGTCATGACCGGCATTAACAATTGGCAGGATGCTTTGGGATTGACATTGATAAGGGTGAATACATGATAAAAAAAAGGCCCTCTATAACGTGCCCACGCAATCAATTCAATCATTATACACGACAAAATCCATTTGTTTGGGCATAGATATCACTATAAACACAATGAGGTTCACTAATGATAAATTGAGATCATAGAACAGATTCTTTCTTCGGATAGGAAAAAGCATACTTCTTGAAGAGATTGGATCACTTTTTCCATGTAAACGAGCTGGCAATCGTAAGCCTCGTAGGGGAAATCCACATCGACTCCTCTGATCTTGTAAGTCGGCATCGCTCTCACTAATACTCTTTCTATAAAGATGCTCGGGTCATGTGAGTGAGGAATTCGTTGAATAGGGATGGACTTTTATTGCTGGCAAACCCTAGAGCATGTACATCTCTCTTGCAGAGTGATGTTTTCCCGCCATTTATGAGCACTGGGAGTCTGGGACTGACCAACTGGAGTGAAGCCGGGTCAGTTAGGGGGACGAACAAACGGATTGCGTTCACCGATAACGAGTTCGGAGCTTCGGGTAAGACCGTCTTCAGCCATTACTCAAATTTGAGTAAAAACTCACATGAAATACTCCAATACTTAAAATCAAATCTATGCTTACATTTGAGTAAAACCTTTATTAATGGAAAACTAAGTAAATTTAAAGCAGAAAATAGCTTTGCAAAGAAATTTGATTAAAAGGTTTGAGTATCTTGATTTGTGTCAAGTCGCAAATTTTTAATCTCTCAATTATTCATTTTATACCCTCATTTTTAAAATCTCTTACCGCGATAACTACATGTTTCAAATTAAACTCCACATGATAATAAACAACAATGATTTAAAGAAACATTCTTAAAACCTTTACAATTTGAAAAAAATAATGATTTCAATAAATCATATTTCCTTTCAAATGCAAGTGGAAAATGAATACATTTTAAACCTCTAGAAGTTTCTACAGAAATATATTCTTTTTCTTTCTTTTTCAATCCAATCTCAATTCATGTTATGTTGAGAATACACATGAAATGAATTGTTTAAGTCATACAAACTCAGTAAAAAATGTTTTTCTAATAGTAAAAAATGTCTTTCTTTTTCTTCCGAACTACTGGTCTTGTCAACTAGTTTGTCAATTCCTTTGCCCTGCTTTACTGGTTGGATGGATGATGGTAGGAACTGCTTTTCACTCGTTACTGCTGGATTATGTTTCTCCCTTCTGTCTGTCCTTATACTTGCATTTTTCTTTTCAATATGACTGTTAAGTCCCATGTGCCATGCTATTTGGAGTCATGTGGAGCGCAGGCTTTTGGGTAATCCCATGTGCCGCAATGCCCACATTCACCAACAGCGTGCGCTTTTGGGCCACTTTATTGTTTAAAGCTTTCACTTAAAACAATTTACTCACATCTCTTAGAGTTTCTCACTCACTTCTAGCTTGGGTTACCATTGACGCATCTTTCTGATTTAGACCTTAGCTCTCTTAAGACATAAGTCTCTTTCTAAAGCTTTTAAGGTTCAAAATCTTTAAGGAATCTTAGGACATAATTCTAATCAGATTCTTGGGATTTCTCGTCCCCTGAAGAATCTTGATTAAGGAGGATGGCCCTGGATTTTTCCAATCCTATTCCCGCAGTCTCTGCTCGGAATCATTCACCGATTTTGAACTTTGGCCCTCTTGAGATTTCTCATCCCTTTTTAAGGCTTTTAGTTCGGGATCAATTAAGAACCCAGTTTGAAATTTGAGTTCAGGTCCTTGGGATGTTACATCAAGGTCCTTAGCTCGGGAACAACAATCATGGGTCTTCTCAACCCATTCCAAGCATTCCCTGTCTGGGACCATTGCCCCCTAATGAGGAAGTGAAAACTGGTTAAGTTTTTGCTTTCTCATTTAACAATGTTTCTGATTGCATCGATTGATCAAAATGCCTGGCCACTTTTTCATTAAGTAATCTCATTTAGTACACTTATCAATGTTTGCACTTACTGGTAAATTTTTTT
>NMUG010001073.1:0-19054 GCA_002855965.1 Monotropa hypopitys
TAACAAAGATCTCTTTTTCAGAGGAGGATCTTATTGGAGTACAAGTGCCATATAATGATGCTCTAATTATTACATTAGAGATCTCCGAGTTTGATATTGAAAGGATTTTAGTTGATTAGGGCAGTTCAACTGAAATTCTTTATTATGATGCTTTTAAGAAGATGGATTTAACAAAAGAAATTTTACAAGAGGCCAAGATTCCTTTGATTGGTTTCAGTGTAGAGCCAGTTTGGCCTTTAGGATTGGTGGTTCTACCAGTCCGTGCTAGAAGGGTTATATTGAACACCAAATTTTTTGTGGTAGATGTTCCTTCAGTATATAATGCAATTGTTGGAAGAACATGGATGCATAGGATGTGAGCAATTCCTTCAACCTATCATTAGGTTCTTAAATTCCCTGGTCTAAAAGGAATTGAATGTATTAGAAGTAATCATGCCATTTCTAAGAGTTGTTTTGTAGCTTCTTTAAAAACAAAGCAAAGAGTTGAGCAGGTCAAGACCATAGAAGTACCAGATCAGTCAACATTAGAGGATGTTGAGAAAAATCCAGAAGAACGAGTGGTGGAGAAGCTGAAGAAAGTTGCTGCTCATCCATCTGATGAGGAGTGATATTTTCCGATTGGAGAGGAGTTGCCACGAGAAGATGAAGAAAGTTTGGTCTAGCTCTTGATAGATCATATTGATGTATTTGCATGGACACCTCAAGAGATGCCCGGGATTGATCCAAAAGTAATTTGCCATCACTTGAATGTCAATCCAAGTTTCAAACCAGTAATGCAGAAGAAGAGGAGATCTGTCGTGCAATATACAGATGCTGTTATTGAAGAGGTAGATAACCTATTGAAGGAAGGAGCAATTCAGGAAGTGTATTACCTGGATTGGTTGGCTAATACAGTTGTTGTGAAGAAGAAAAATGGTAAATGGAGAGTCTATGTTGATTTTACAGATCTCAACAAGACCTGTCCAAAAGATAGCTTTCCTCTGCCAAAGATTGATCAGTTGGTAGATGCCACAGCCGGGTTTGAAAGAATAAGCTTCTTGGATGCTTATAGAGGGTATCACCAAATAGCAATGTTTGAACTTGATCAAGAAAAGACCTCATTCATTACTCCTAGAGGTATTTATTGTTATAAGGTGATGCCATTTGGATTAAGAAATACTGAAGCGATATATCAAAGACCTACAACAAAGATGTTCATAGAAATGATTGGCAAGAATCTGGAAGTTTATATTGATGATATGGTGATCAAATCCAAGAAATCAGAATCTCACTTGGCAGATTTGCATCAAACTTTTGAGGTACTCGGAAATTTTAAGTTGAAACTTAATGCCTCAAAATGTGCTTTTGGTGTTAGTTCAAGAAAATTCTTGGGTCACTTAGTCACTAGAAGAGGAATAGAAGCAAATCCAGATCAGATTGCAGCTCTGCAGAATCTTCAAAGTCCTAAAAAGACTAAGGAGATTCAAAGACTTATAGGAATGGTATCCGCGCTCAACAAATTTATCAGCAGGTCATCTGACAAATGCAGACCCTTTTTCCAATTACTGAAGAAGCAAGCTACCTATACCTGGACAGAAGATTGTGAGAATGCCTTTCAAGAGCTGAAGAAATATCTTACCGGTCCCCCGTTGATTGTCACACCAGACCCAGAAGATGTACAGTCAGTACTGTTCAGGTCAAGGAAGAAGATACCGAGCAGAAAGATGTTTACTATGTTAGTAAAACACTCTTTGATGCAGAAACTAGATACTTGCCACTAGAAAAATTGATATTGGCATTAGTGGTGGCTTCCAGAAAATTGAAACACTATTTCCTAGCTCATATCATCGAGGTTCCAATCACTCATCCCTTAAAAACTATATTGAAAAAGTTAGATTTTTTGGGAAAAGTGGCGACCTGGTCGGTTGAGCTCGGGGAATTTGATATTCATTTTATCCTGTGCACAGCAATTAAAGGGTAGATTTTAGCAGACTTTGTTGCAGAGTTTACTCCAAGAAACAACGAAAGAAAGCAAATTGAAGAAAAAGAAGCAAAGCCATCAGAAGAATTCATAAAAGAAGTAATTCAGTCAGAATCAAGCCAAGCAATTCCAGAACTACAATAAGTTACTTCTAAATAGTGGAAGCTTTTTATTGATGGTTCTTCTTGTAATAAAAGATTGGGAATAGGAGTTGTATTATTTTCACCATATGAATTGGCATTATAACAGTCAATTCATTTGACTTTTAATACTACTAATAATGTTTCCGAGTATGAAGCTTTGCTTGCCAGACTAAGTATTGCCCAGCAATGTAAAGCTGAAGATCTATTGATTTATTGTGATAGTCAATTAGTTGTTAACCAATTGTCGGGAGAGTATGCAGTCAGAGATGACCGAATGGCTTCTTATGCTGAGAAAGTTAAAGAAGCCTTAGCCTATTTTCCAAAAACAAAAATTGTGCAGATCACATCAAAGCAAAATAGCCATGTAGATGCCTTGGCTTGTCTGGCATCTTCAGTATCAATGGACCTTCACCGAACAATCAGCATTGAATCACTTCTTCAGCCAAGCATTGAGAAGCAATCAATAGAAGAAAATATGGAATTGAATCTTGAACCAAGCTGGATGGATGCTATCATTGCTTATATCAAGAACGGAACCTTGTCAGATAATAAGAAAGAAGCCCACAAGCTACGACTCAAATCAGCCAGGTTTTGGCTCTCTCCTAGCCAAGAATTATACAAAAATCCTTTACTAGAGGTGTGTACATCCATCTTTAGTACAAAAATTTCTTTTTGAAATCCATGAAGGAGTGTGTGGTAGCCATGTTGGAGGTCATTCACTAGCTCACATGGCAATTTCTCAAGGGTATTGGTGGCCCTATATGTAAGAAGATGCACAATTGTATGTCCAGAATTGTGATAAATGCCAAAGATTCTCTCCTATCATTTATGTGCCTGCTATTGATTTGGCACCATTAACTAGCCCTTGGCCATTTGCACAATGGGGGATAGATATTGTGGGACCAATGTCAACAGCAAGGCACATGAAGAAATATCTTTTAGTTGGAACAGATTATTTTACCAAATAGATAGAAGCAGAACCTTCGACAAAAATAACAGAGAGCATTTTGTTTGGAAGAGTATAATTACCAGATTTGGAATCCCTTATGCATTGTTGACTGATAATGGAACCCAATTTCAAGACAAATTCAAAGCTTTTTGTACGAGTTACAAAATCAGAAACTTTTATGCATCTGTGGAATATCCTCAAAGCAATGGGCAAGCTGAAGCTTCCAACAAAACTATTTTGGATGGGATCAAGAAGAAATTAGATAAAGCAAAAGGCAGATGGGTTGATGAACTTCTAATTATTTTATGGACTTACCGCACAATACCTCGAAGGTCTATTGGAGAAACCCCATTCTCATTAGCTTATAGGGTGGAAGCAGTTATATCTCTTGAGGTAGGAATCCCTACAATCAGAACAGAAATGGTAGAGCAAGGAGGCAATGATTTGGAGCTGACAATATAGTTGGATTTGATAGAAGAGAAGAGAGAAAGAGCATATGTGAAGCTTGTAGCATATCAATCTCAGCTCTCAAGATATTACAACGAGAAAGTCCACCCAAGAGAGTTCAAGATTGGGGATCTAGTACTCAGAAAGGTGCTCGACAACATGAAAAACCCAACAGAAGAAAAACTTGGGCCAAATTGGGAAGGGTCATAAAAAGTAATTGGAAAAGTAAGCCAAGGATTATATAGATTGATTGATTTAAAAGGCAAATTAATTCCACGAACATGGAATACTTATAATTTACGAAAGTATTTTCAATGATTGTATTGATCTTTGATATGAATGAAATCTTATTTTGTACCCTTGAATGTTTTTACAGATATTGCATGCAATAAAAGTTTTCCTAAACTTTAATTCCATGCAAGAGGGTAAATGAGATGATGAAAGAAAAGCTAGAATGATAAAGAAGACTTGGGGCTACTTTTTTGTGACACATACCTTAGGGTTTGTGACAAAATTGTCTTCCCGAGCAGAATATATACAGATAAGAAGTCTAATATTTTCTGCTCAAAACAGAAAGAAAGGGGGCTACTGCTTTGTGATATATACTCTTGAGTTTGTGACAAAAATATCTTCCCGAGCAGAATACATATGGATGAGAAATCTAGTATTCTATGCTCAAAATAGAAAGATAAGGGCTACTTTACTGTTCCATAACAAAGGTGAGAGCGAGTCTATGTTAGAACAGAATTGTCTTCCTGAAACTTGTAAAGGATAAGAAATCTAACAAGTGTTTAAAACAAAAAGTATGGAGCTATTTTTTAGATCAAATACCCTAAGGTGAGAGCAAGCCTAGGGTAGATGATAGATTTATATTCCCGAGTATTTGCAAAGGGTGAGAAGCCCAGCACTTACTCAAAACAGAAATAAAGAAAGAAAGAAAAGCTTCAAAGAAAGACACAAAGTAAGTAAACAAGTAAGATTGAAAGATTTGAAGACTGGTTGAAGCAATAAAGTTGCAAGATGTTGATTCAAAAGATGATATGAAAGAAAGAATGGAAATTCAAAATCATTAAGGTATAATTCTTGTTTTTCTGTGAATACCAAATTTATTTGATTTCTTCATTAAGTTTAAGTTTCAAAATAATTAGTGATTTTTTGAAATTTAAAAGAATCTAAAGTAAACAAAGCAGTGAATAAAGTAAGGAATTATAAACAGCAAGAACAATATAATAAGATGAAAATTTTCATTAAAAGTTCAAAAGTACAAAGGAAAATTCATCTTAAAAAAGCAAAACCCCTAAAGAGAAGGGGCAACATTGGTTTCAGAAGAAGGCAGGATAAGAGTTTCTTCAACAGTAGGTACGATAGGGGAGTTCCATCAGTAATTACTTCAGTACTCGCAGGAAGATCAGTAGGAGTTTGGTTGGCATCTGAAGGATCAACTTCTTCATTGGTTGGAGGAGGTGCAGGAGTGATTATAGGTAATGGGAAAGGCATATCTTAAAACATTGGAAAGTCTTGTGGAGTCCCCAGATGTCTCAAGGCTGCATGCCACCCATCTCTGAAAAATGTATTGGTCAACTTGGGAAGTTGACCAATGAATAATTCTTTAGCAGCAGCAAAGCCCTCATCTTTGGCTTTTTCATTTTCTTCTTTCAAAACTTGAATATCAGCCTTCAGTTTGTTATTATCGGTAAGGCTTGAATCCAAATTCTCCTGAAGAATGGATGATTCTTCTTGAATTAATAGCGAATGTTTCTCTTTTCATCCAAAAGATCCTGGTAAATCTTTACTTCGGTAGTGAGTTTGGAGGAGATAGTTTTTGCTTCTTGTTTTGTTATCTCAACTTCTACTCTGGCAGCAGACAGTTTCCCCTCAGCCCAAGTAAATTTGTCTTGAAATTTTTTGTAGTTGGCTAGGGAAGAATTTAGGCTTGATTGCAATTGAGTGTTGTGAGCCCTAAGTTGTACACTCCTTTGAGCAATAGTGTACACCTTTTGACAGGCCTGCAAGAAACAATATATCTTTAAAATAAAGTAGATAAAGAAAAATAAAGAAAATTTTGAGAAATATAAGATGTTACCTTGAAAGAGTTAGCCATTGTAGATGCCATCAAACTCTCAATAGAGGAAGCTGTTTCAGCTTCCATATCCTTAGGGAGAAGTAGAGAAATGGCAATAACCATAGAAATTCGAGGATTCGTGATAGAGTCAATTTCCAGAACAACCTTTCCATCCCATTCGAAGACAGGTTGCCATTGCTTCTTGGCAACAATTTCCTTCCTCTTGTCTATCTTCGAATTTTTTGGGAGGATTGGGATATGTGTCAGATGTATGAGGAGCAAGGCGTTTAAATTGATGGCGAAAGGTTAATGGTTCTGTGGTGGCTGGTTCTTCGGAAGTTGCTTTCCTAAAGACTGGATCTTCATATATGGGCTGTCGGCAATGGTCCAGATCAGAACGGTCACTGTTGAAGCCGATAGTCTATGCGGGTCCTTGCAAAGATCAAAGAGGGATCCACCTATGGGGCTCCTACAAAACAAGGGTTAGTGCCCGCCAAACGGTTGTGACCGATGGGGCCTCCGAAGCTTAGGTTAGTAGCTTTTTGAGGAAGAAGACAAAAAGTAAAGCGAGGTCAGATGTTTGGCAGTCGGAGAGAAGATCCCATGAATAGTACCCTCAGGGGGTATTTATAGAGATTGGTGCTCTTGAGGGTTTAAACTAGTGCGTGGGCTGCACATTATAGGCTCCCCCGTGTGGTAGTAGGCCCGAGTGGTGCACGTGACATGCCAATGTGGGCCGGTGCAGTCAGTGGGCTGGGTTAACCGTACAGATGGGGGATCCGAAGAGAAGGCGAACATAATGCTCATTGCCGGAGGTTAGGCCATAGGGATGATCCTTCCGCTATAAGCCGGTCGGCCAAGAGTGATGTTTCGTCACAAGACTAGTGAACGACACTCTACCGATCGGTGTAGTAGCCAGAGGAGTCAACTTTCATTTGGCCAACCCATATTGCTAGAGCGCTCCGCCTAAAAGGGTTGTCGGATAGCATTGGAGTCTAGCGAAGGGCCATGGGTCCAGCGACACTAATGAATATGGACGGTCCAGAACAGGGTCCGGACCATTATGCCAGATTCGATCCCTTAGAGCTGAGGTCCGGCTACCACAATGGCCCCTCAATCTTTTCCAGCTTAGCTGGGAAGGATTGATCCTGTAGAGCCGGACGCTTTGCTCCGAAGGGATGATCCGAACAACGCAGATACTGACATCTGACAGCAACAGATAAATAACAGCCAGGATGTCAGTGATCTACCACGTGGTGGCATTTGGTTTGCTGGTCAGACGGTACTTCTTTGGTACTCGTGCAAAAATTTAATGTTTGAGAGCTGTGTTGTGTACCTAGTTGGAGCCTATAAATAGGTTGTTGAGGTTGGATGTTCGGGACTTACATTAAGCAGAAAAGACCCTCTGGAGAGCTGTTTACCCTTCGGCAACTATGCTTCCATAATCAACATGCACCAGGTGGTCACCATCCTTTCTTCTTCAAGTGTGGATTCGGATTTGCTGTTTTGGATGCCCCCGGAGGAGCAAACTCTGGTTGTTAGCTCGAAAATGTCATCTCCCTCTGGCATTTTTGCACCGGAGGCCTCTACTTCGAGGCAGCCCCAAGTTGTTGGCCGGACCAATATCGTTCTATATTTTTCTGATGAGAATGAACCAACCTACGCAGCACTGGGGGTTGGACAAGTAGGGCCTTAAGAGGCCTTATTAGAACAGTCGGTGGGGACCGGCCCTGTCCTTATCTGGATTACTTTTGTGGAGGATTGCCTGAATTCGAAGAATTCTCCCGCCAGTACGAGATTCCACCCTCGATGACTTTCATAGAAGTCGGATCGGAGGTTATATATTCGGCGGATCATGTGACGGTTCCCCTGATGGCCGTAACAGAAGGGCGATTAAATATCCCGTTCCACTCCTTCCTTCGGGAGTTCTTGTTTTTGTTCCATATTGCGCCTAATCAACTGTAGGTGAATGGTTACCGGATTATAGGTTGCATCTGGGCATTGTGCGAGAGGGACGGTCTAGAATTTTTTGTGCTGGACCTGATGGGCTTGTTCTCTCTTTCTCATAACCGGGCGTCTGGCATGACTTTTTCACTGACCGAAAGCCATATGGAGATATTTTTATGAGGCTGTCGGATTCAGAAAAGTGGGCGAACATATACCTTTAGCGGTTTGGTGATTATAATTTTGGTCCGGGCGAAGAACATCGGTACCCTCTACTAACCAAAGAAGGCAGTCCTGGTAAGGGTTCGGCAGTTAGCTTCAGATTTTCCTGTGCTTAGCTTCATCTTGACTTTGTTTTTCCTGCACAGATGTATCGACAATTTCTAAACACCTGAGAAGGACGGTGTCGGCCGCCCAGATCGAGGCTCTACTGAGATGTGACGGCAGGGACGCTCCCACCCTCTTGGGATACGAGCCAACGTACCAAAGCTTTTTGGAGGATCGGAAGGGAAAGGGAAAGAGAAAGGCTTCGGCGGAGCCTAGCCCGCGAGCCCCTGCCCGAAGGAGGATGACCTTCTTTGAATACTTTCAGAAGATAGATGCTGCAGCAGCGGGCAGAGCAGGGCCGAGTCTTGAGCAGACGGAGACAATCGCTCTAGCAATTGAAACTGCGACCAAGTCCTTGGTTGCTCCTCTGGCCAATATTCTGGAGCTGCACCCGGTTAAGGAAGAGCCCGTCGATTATAACGAAGAGCCCGTCGATCATGACGAAGAATTTAGAAGATACACTGTAACGCAGAGACTTAAACCACTTCCGACCGATTCGGAGCCACCCCAGCCCTGGGCTCCCAGCTTCCGCAAGTATAATGGGAGGCCTGTCTTGACGACGGACAATGTGAATACTAATTCATGGGTCGCTCATCCCCTCCTTCGAGCGCTACAATTGCCGGCTAACATGAGGGTTCTACCGGTTGATGTGGAGCAAATCTATGATCATGCTGGAACATGCCTTATAAAGGTAGTGACCCTTCTTTTCTGGTTGGTTTTATGCCTGAGTTTTGCTGATGATTGCTCCTGGTTTTTGCAAGTCTGTCAAAGCTTTGTCGGCCTGTATAAGAGTACCTAGTCGGGCCTCCGAGGAGCATGGAGAAGGGATGTTAAATCTCGTGCACTTCAAGCCAGTCTTGAGGAAGTGGAGGCCCAGAAAAATGCCCTTCTCTGGCAAGTCGAGAAAGTGATGGCAGAACAGGCTGAACTGAAGGAGATGATTGACGGTGCCGGAGACAGCCTTCAGTAGGCTAGAGATTTTGACGAGAGGCTCAAAAAGGTTGTGACCGATACCGATAGGAAAGCCTATGCTGAGGGTCTCCACGATGCCTAGGAAGAGTATCGCCGGGAGATACAGGAAGCCTGCCCTGAAGCTCATGAGGTCAGCTTCAGGGGAGGCTATGACTTGGCCTTTCATGAAGCCTGGCAGATGGCACTGGACACTGCCAGAATACCTGCAGATTCGCCCTTCCGGGCCATGTGATCGTACCAAAATGTACGGTTCCCCCGTTGGAGCTCCCGAATAGAGATCGTCCTGCTGATCTGCCGAAGACCCTCTCTATTGATTTGCCGGAGATTCCTCCTGTTGATTTGTCAGAGATTCCTCCTCCGGAGCACTCATAGCGTGATTTTTTCTGCTTCCCTTGTGTTTCCTCCTGTATAGTTATTGTAATGTAACATAGATGTGAAAAACTTTTATTGCAATGTTACCTCTTTTTGTTGGAGGGCGTGTCGGTTAATAACTTAGAAATAGATCCAAAGAGATAGATTATGGGACCCCCGTATAATGAGAGGAATCTACTAATAATTGTAGTCCAGCTGATGAGCCCTTCAATGGAGCTTCGGAGGGACATTGTAATGACCCGTCCCAAATAATCATTTAAATTTAAACATTTACTTGACAAATATGTTACGAAGAATACCTCCAAATAAAAATTCAAGTCTTGATAATTAAAAACCTCAAAAGATACCTTCACCACAAGATAATAATAAATAAAATGCCTTACAACTTCAAGGTAAAACATCACTCCACAAGACATCAACATAAAACTTCTAGTACAGCGGAAGACTAAATCTCACAATCCCCCAAACAGAATAATTGTAATATCTACTAGCATCAACCAGAAACAAGGCAACACCGCCTAAAAAGTAAAGCAGCTACTACAACTGAAATAATCTAACAAAACTACTCAACTAACTAAAACAAAGGCTATAGAAACCAGCCAGCACAACCATCTGCTAAACATTGCCAAGTCCTCTGAAAAGACTAACACTGCTCCAAGCCTGCCTATAGTGGACCAAATCCTCAAGCCTTCAAGTCCTGGATTTCCAAGCCCAAAGAAAAGAAGAAAAGAAAGACACACGCAAGGAAATTCAGAGTTTGTTAGATATGATATCTAAACATATGACTAACAAGATATGAATGAATATAATTGAATAACTTGAATTGAAAGCATAAGTAAACTAACATAAGCATTGAATTCATCTTTATTTGCATTTATACTTCTTCCAAGTCTTGCATTATTTCATCTTTAGTTCATTTATATGATTCCATGACAACTACAAATAATCATATTATTATTCTTATTGCAAGTCTATGCCCAAGGAGGGTGACAACTCCAACGGACTATCCATCCTACTCAACGTCTACCAAGTAAATGTATCCAAGCAACAGTCAATGTGTGAAGGGTGTGAAAAGCCCTCTACAACTAGTCATTAACGTTTAAGGATTCACGTATAATATTTTATCTCAAGTGTCATCTTCCATGAACTATTCAATTTCTTTTCTAAAATATGTACCTCAAGCAGTACTACTATTTTTATGTGCACCAAACTATGATTATTACTAACGATAATCATTTATCCATCATATACCTCAACTCTATACCGATCAATGTATAATACGTGCGAAGTCATATAAGTTCATTTACACTTCTAACTTCTTACATTCCTATAAGGAAAAGATGTATTGCATAACTCTAGGGTGAACACACACACCCAATAATATACTTTAATTATTCCTACCCGAAGGATAGCCCACCTAGCTAAAACATCTTTCATCAATATCTAATATAATTTAATTTATTCCTGCCCGAAGGCTAGCCCACTTGGCTAAAACATCACTCATCAACATCTACCATCTGTGAAACAAAAACACCAAATGCCCGAAGGCTATCCCATCTGGCTATAACTGATGATCATAATGGTCTACTGCCAACACTGGCCACCTTAGGCTATACACCAGCCTCTTGGCAAAAAGGCCGCAAACTGTCAACACTGGCCACCTTAGGCTATACACCAGCCTTATAGTAATATATGCCAACTGCCAACACTGGCCACCTTATGAGTATAAACACTCATTCTGTCCACACTGGCCACCTTAGCACATACACAAGTGCCAAACATCGTCTCAATATATATATGTATAAGTATGTACATATCTAGGGGCAATATTCCCCTTCATCTGGACTCACACACTAGTAGTCCTACTCAACATCTCTTATTAAATCAACAAGGCCCAAAGAGACCACACACCTTCCACTGTCAACCAACAAGTAGCGTATCACATATATACATAAGTGTCATAATCATTAAGTAACCTACATGGGTCTAACACGCTTCCACTACGCTACTCTGATTATTCTTTACTTAATTTAATACATGCATAACATTCAAAGAATGTACACCTTAACTTTTAATTTCAAATGTGTTAGTGTACTTAACATCGTTATAAACTCAAGTGATTCAACAAGGAAAACCTACGCATCCACCGTATATATATTGTACAACTAGGTACATTAATCATTCAAGTATTCTTAACTTACTTCATCATCCTTTTCATAATTATACAATAAACCATTTGATTCAGTAGTCTCATTTAAACATATAAATTGTTCGCATATGAGTAAATAAATTTCATATCTAACACAAACTCACCAGTTACCAGCGAAGGGCCAAATAACCTCCTCCACAAGTCCTGGAAGAGAAAACGATCACCTGGCACGAACACAAGTGGATTAGAATCCACATACTATACTAGAATCATTTATAATTGAAATTAAACATCAACATGGACCTAGTCACCTCAAGGTCCCTAAAGTCTAATCCAACACTTAGAATCCTCAAAGACAAGTCATAACCTCCAAAAGACTAAGGCATCAATGCCTCACTTTAATGAAATCCAAACACTTCCAATGGTTCACTAAAATCTCCAAACACAGCCTAAACAAGTCCAAGAGTGAAATACCTCAAGACCCAAAACAAACCTCAACAAAACCCTTCATTTTTTACTAACCGGTACGGGACCGGTATGGGCCTAGTACACTGCCCGGCATGCTGGCTGGCATGCCGGTTAGAGTAAAATTTCCCAACTTTGTGAGGAGGACCTACTGAACGAAATTAACACACAGACGGTATACTGCCCGGTATACCACCCGGCATGCCGGTTAAGCCAAAATCACACACTGCCAAAAGGGAAACAATTGTTGGGCAATTTTTATACGGACCGGTAGGGCACCGGTATGCCGGTCGGTATGCCGGTATTCATACCGGTTCCTGAGCAGAATGTAAAACAATGGCGATTTTAACGAACTACTCTTCTCCAACTCCTTCAAAACTCGTCCTAAACTTAAGATATCACCAAAACTCATATACCCAAACCTCCCACACCATTAAGGGTTCATCATACTTCAATTATATGACCTAGAAACCACCACAAGTCCTCAAATCACAAGTTTTACTCAAGAACTTCCAAAAATCCAAAACTATGTAAAACGTAGATCTTGACTTCGTTACAATGAATCTGATTACGAAAATTGAGAATGATTATACTTACTTGATGCTTAGTTGAGGGTTGAAAGAACTCTCTAGGATTCCATAGTCTTCTTGGCCTTCTCCCTCTTTCTCTCTCTACAAGTCTCTCTCCTTCTCTTAGCCACCATAACTATTCTAATCCCTCCCTAATGAGGATTAGATTAACTTAAGAAACCTTAATCAGATTTTTAAAGTTCTTTTACTATATTATCCCTCCTCTAATACTTCAATTACCCTTGCATGCCACCCCTACATCATTATATATATATATATATTTATTTATTTATTAAATGACATATTTTTATAATATAAAAATCCTTTTATTAAATACTCCTCTCTTTCAAAAAAAATCATAAATCTAATTAAAATAATTAAAATAAATATGGGTATTACAACTCTCTCCCACTTAGGAAATTTCGTCCTCGAAATTAATATTCACAATACATCCTCCAACAATGCACATTTCAATAGCCAAATACTAATAAGTATAACACTACTAAAGCATTTCCAACACATCACTCCAGCTCTCGATTCCGACATTCCAAAGAAAATCATGTAGTCCAATTCAATTTCCCAAGACTTCTAATTTGAAGGGACGTTAGCTAGGCGTCCTTCAAACTAGATTTCGTGATAATTATTTCGGTCATACACAACCATCTCCAAAATATCGTCATCAAAAGCACACAACCATATAGAGGATACAACCTCACATCTTCTTAGAATACATATAATATATATAGATATGTATAAGACTAACAATTAGTCTCACTATCCATCAAGGTAATCTAACACGGGCATAAACCATGCCAAAAAATGATTTTTATCGCAATTGCTATTCACACTAATATAATAATATACTCAAGTTCATACTTGAACCTTTATCATAACCTTCATATACAACTCATGCTCTTAAGCAAATTACAATACGTAATCGAATTTGTGGATTTTTAATCTTTCAACAACTTATAACAATGGACATCAACATTGATTCCATCTACACAACACATATGTATATTCAACATGTATCTTGGCATAAATTTGATGCCCAACATGTATCACCAAACCACCGTTCACATTTCACCAACTCGCATTCATCGATATAAAACTTATAATAATAGTATTATTTTCCAAGCATACACACTATGCTAATTTTTTTTTTAACATGCATACTTTTGCATTTCATTTTCCATACAACTTCTACTTGCCATTAGATCATATTCTTCACAAGGTTTTCATTTTGGTTCGTACATATTTACTTCTACAAAAGTGCTCAACCCAATCATCATTATAATACTCATAATATGGTAAGCCACACAAGGGTTCATTCTATCAAGATTCCATTCCGTTAGATTCTTATATAAGATTTTTCTTGTTTTTCACATCTACACATAAGGATCCTTGATACAAACTTTTTGGTTCAAGCTATTCAATAAGAAAGTGTTTTCAAATACAGTGCATTGCATGATTTCATATGATTTAACATACTCAAGATCTATTTATCATTAATAGATCCATACGTAATAAAAAATCAAGAAAGTACAACAAGGTACCTGCCACATCTATGGTGTGTCATGCACTCCACGTGAGGTTGAAGTAACCCGCATCCATGGAGCTTCTGCGACACTTTTTCCTTTTCTGCTCTTGGATAGAATACCACCCACTACTTCCTCAACCATCATTGACAATTTAGGACACTTAGACTTTATATGACCAACTTTCTTACACTCGAAACACATCACATTTCCTTTGCCCACAGGATACTTATCCACCATTTGATTCACCGATGCCATTCGCAACTCATTTTGATTCCCCGGACACTGTACTACCTTGTGTCCAAATTTGTTATATCAAAAACATTTAAAACCTTGGCCCTTAGTAACACACTCTCTCATTCTATGCCCCAAAGCTCCACAACTGAAACACCTCTTAGAAAAATCAAAATCATTTGCACAAATCTGTAGTCTCACATTCCGACCCAATTCTTTATCATCACACCGACCATTTATCCCCTTAGCATTTGCCATCGAGACGCCCTCATTCTTATGATCTATACTAACAACACCCAATTGTTTTGAACGAGAAAACTCCATTCTACTCCTCTTTTAACTACGCTAATGTTCCACCATTTTGATATTATCCTTCTCAATCCTTCTAGCCATGTCCACTAAATCAGCATAGCCCCTCTCTCTATAAAAAATCAACTTGGATACAATCTTGGGTTCCAACCCACTTCTAAACCTCTCACACTTTTTCTCATCTGTATCAACCAACTTCACCGCATATCTAGATAAGGCTGCAAATTTTGCCTCATACTCCACCACACTCATCTCATCCTGCCTCAAGTAGGTAAATGCTAACTCCTGCTCCATATTATAACTTTTAAGACAATAGTGTTCATTGAAACTTTCCACAAACATATCCCAAGTGATCACCCTAGGTACCACAGGAAACACTCCTGTCAAGAGAGCCGATAACTGACGCTCCATGGCCTCCCACCAATACAAGGCCTCGCCCTTTAAACTAAATGATGCCAACCTTACCTTTTCTTCATCTGACACTCTTTATAACCTCAAAAACTCTGCAAATTTATTTTAACCAATGCTCGGCCTCACAAGGCACTATTAAACCCTCAAATTCTATAGAATACAACTTCCAAAATTTTGATATCAAATCCATACCTGGATCTCTACCAACTGACTGAGCCATACGCCACTACTGAAATTCTAGCTGATTCTCTACTAACTGAGCCACCACTACCATTAATCGATTCATACCCTTCAAAGCTGGGTGATTTTCCTCACCAAAACCCGGCACATTAGGAGCCGCGCCTACAGAATGATTCTGATCCATACTAGCAAACCTGCTATAACAATTTATATCAATAATAAAATTAACACAACTATTAGCAAAATAAGTGTTAGTGATGACAAGACCAAAGCTTGACTCATTACACCACCAAGACATACACAAATCTATGACCTCAAGTCGTCAACTCTGCTAATCACAAACCTTAAATACTTAATCATCCTAGGGTCCACTATTATCTATCACCACAATCGACACATTCTTAGGATGACAGACACCTTAAAGAAGGATACTACTCCAATCATTGCCCAATTACAAGGTTTATAACCTCAAATCCAACATCTCTCAACACTCAACTCCAGAATCTTACAACCTAGGCTCTGATACCAAACTGTAATGACCCGTCCCAAATAATCATTTAAATTTAAACATTTACTAGACGAATACATTACGAAGAATACCTCCAAATAAAAATCCAAGTCCTGATAATTTAAAACCTCAAAAGGTACCTTCACTACAAGATAATAATAAATAAAATGCCTTACAACTTCAAGGTAAAACATCACTCCACAAGACATCAACATAAAACTTCTAGTACAACGGAAGACTAAATCTCACAATCCCAAAAACAGAATAATTGTAATATCTACTAGTATTAACCAGAAACAAGGCAACACCGCCTAAAAAGTAAAGCAGCTACTACAACTAAAATAATCTAACAAAACTACTCAACTAACTAAAACAAAGGCTATAGAAACCAGCCAGCACAACCACTTGCTAAACATTGCCAAGTCCTCTGAAAAGACTAACATTGCTTCAAGCCTGCCTGTAGTAGACCAAATCCTCAAGCCTCCAAGTCCTGATTTCCAAGCCCAAAGAAAAGAAGAAAAGAAAGACACAAGCAAGGAAATCCAGAGTTTGTTAGATATGATATCTAAACATATGACTAACAAGATATGAATGAATATAATTGAATAACTTGAATTGAAAGCATAAGTAAACTAACATAAGCATTGAATTCATCTTTATTTACGTTTATACTTTTTCCAAGTCTTGCACTCTTTCATCTTTAGTTCATTTATACGATTCCATGACAACTACAAATAATCATATTATTATTCTTATTGCAAGTCTATGCCCAAGGAGGGTGACAACTCCAAGGGACTGTCCATCCTACTCAACGTCTACAAAGTAAGTGTGTCCAAGCAACAGTCAACGTACAAAGGGTGTGAAAATCCCCCTACAACTAGTCATTAACGTTTAAGGATTCATGTATAATATTTTACTACAAGTGCCATCTTTCATGAACTATTCAATTTCTTTTCCAAAATATGTACCTCAAGTAGTACTACTATTTTTATGTGCACAAAACTATGATTATTACAACGATAATCATTTATCCACCATATACTTCAGCTCTACACCGATCAATGTATAATACGTGTGAAGTTATATAAGTTCATTTACACTTCCAACTTCTTATATTCCTATAAGGAAAAGATGTATTGCATAACTCTAGGGTGAACACACATACCCAATAATATACTATGATTTTCTCCACTTATAACTCTAGGGTGAACACACACACCCAATAATATAATTTAATTATTCCTGTCCTAAGGATAGCCCACCTGGCTAAAACATTTTTCATTAATATCTAATATAATTTAATTTATTCCTGCCCGAAGGCTAGCCTACTTGGCTAAAATATCATTCATCAACATCTACCATCTGTGGAATAAAAACACCAAATGCTTGAAGGCTATCCCATCTGGCTATAACTGATGATCATAATGATCTACTGCCAACACTGGCCACCTTAGGCTATACACCAGCCTTTTGGCAAAAAGGCCGTAAACTACCAACACTGGCCACCTTAGGCTATACACTAGCCTTATAGCAATATATGCCAACTGCCAACACTGGCCACCTTATGAGTATAAACACTCATTCTGCCCACACTGGCCACCTTAGCACATACACAAGTGCCAAACATCGTCTCAATATATATATGTTTAAGTATGTACATATCTAGGGGCAATATTCCCCTTCATCTGGACTCACACACTAGTAGTCCTACTCAACACCTCTTATTTAATCAACAAGGCCCAAAGAGACCACACACCTTCTACCGTCAACCAACGAGTAGCGTATCACATACATACATAAGTGTCATAATCATTAAGTAACCCTACATGGGTCTAACACGCTTCCACTACGCTACTCTGATTATTCTTTACTTGATTTAATACATGCATAACATTCAAGGAACGTACATGTAATATGTAATACCTGTGCTGCGAATTAAGGTTATTAATATTAAATAATTGAGATTTAAGGATAATTTGGGCTTAAATTATGTGATTTAGAATTTTATAAAATATTTGGTGGAATATTTTGGAGACTTATGGAAGTATTAAGCAAGGGAATAACACCGTAGAAGAGTACAAGTTGAGGTTTGAGGCTCTAATGCAATTCGACGAGGGAATGGTAAAGTCTAATATTAAGAAGTGTGATCATTTCAAGAGAGGGTTGAGTATAATGATAATGAGTAGAATGCCAAGAATTCGAGAAATGTCATTCGATGGTTTAGTGAAAGTGGCTGTGAGAGTGGAAAAACAAATTAGAAATTTGCCAGAGTATCAAAAGATGTTGAAAGGAAAGAAAGTGAAGAGCAAGAAATTGGGTCAAGCGTCAGAGAAGAAGAAATCAGAGCGAGTTTTATCTGTAGCAAAGTGAGAGATGTTGAGTTCTTAAGTGTAGTAGTTGTAATCTAAATTTCGAGGACGAAATTTCTAAAAGGGGGAGTGATTGTAATACCTGTGCTACGAATTAAGGTTATTAATATTAAATAATTGAGATTTAAGGATAATTTGGGCTTAAATTATGTGATTTAGAATTTTATAAAATATTTGGTGGAATATTTTGGAGACTTATGGAAGTATTAAAAGGTTTAAAATAAAGTTGGGATTTATTTAAAAAGTTTAAATTAAGTTTGGGGTCAAAGTGAGAAATTTTATAAATTTTAAGTTTCTGGTCCTAGATATCGGTATCTAGGCTTAGCCAAGATACCGGTATCTTAGGTGGTTCTGGCAGCTGGAAAGCCAGAAACCGGTTTCTCAGAGGTATCTAGGGGTTGGCCTTAGATACCGATATCTTGGTAACCAAGATACCGGTATCTGAGGACTCGGTGCAGAAAATTCCATGGCGGAGGAATCGAAGAGTGGGTGTCATTGTAATCTAGAACAATGAATATTTGTAGTGTTCCCGAGTTTGACTGACCCAAAGACCAAGTGAGAAGTTGGAAATTGTTCTCATCTGTAGCTGTCAAGGATATTAATGCTATATATATACATATAACCCATTTGTACCAGACCCGAAATTCTCCAACATATCCCCTGTAACTCCAAATTCGTGAGAAAAACAGAGAACCTGAGTAGGAGAAAGGTTGAGCCTGAGAATGAGAGAGTTTCGGTTCTAAAGGGTTTAGTTTCTGAAGTTGGTCGTGTGAGGAAGATTAGTGGAATGGGGTTTTGAGGTTCAAAGTTGCGTCAACCACTTCGTGAATTTATGCCCGTCAAATAAGGTATCCGTTTTAAAATCTGAAGACATAGTGTTGTAGCAATTTGTCTCTAGTTGTTGTGTTCTAAATTTGAGGTTAATCAGATGTGTTTTGGTAGGGTAATTTCGTGTTAGAGCAAAAGGTGGTCAGGAGGTGGAGAAACACATTCGACAAATACTTTGGGACTTTATTACGAGCATCTGAGGTAAATTCTTAGAAATCTAATTTTGTGAAGTTGTTCTAATCTATGTCTAGTATCTATGGTTAAATTTTGGGAGCTTTTGGTTGAGATTTGGTAGAAAAATCATAAAAAATACGTTTT
>NMUG010001074.1:0-19053 GCA_002855965.1 Monotropa hypopitys
GATATTCATCAATCGAACATATGGAGCTAACATGCTTTTATAAGAACAACATGTAAAGATTTTCTTAACTTGAGCAAGGCATGTGTGTTCTACCAATCATTCTTAGAGATATACTAACCATTAAGCATGTAAAATTTACTATGTCAATAAGCCATTAGTAAGATGTTCATTAATGAAATCACAAGGCAACATGCATCTGTAGACAACAATAAAGATGTATATCTTTTACGCATTTGAGCATGACAAGTTTTTCATAGATTATGCATTAGGGCCAAACAGAGTATAGGAGAATAACATATTAAAATTTTCTTAACATGAAACATAGCATGTGTGTTCCTTAACTCATTCTAAAATATATTAACCATGAAGTACATGTAACAACTCACATTATTATTTCAAACCCAAATAGAATGATATGCCAATGAAAGGATTTTTGGGACTTGAAAAGCTCTCTACCTTACTACAATAGTGTTTGCCAATGTAAGGATATGTGAGGTGACATTGTGAGTGTGTTAAGAAGAATCCAACCTTTTTTTTAACACCTATCAAAATGATTAGAAAGTCACAAAGTGTGTGTAAAAGGGAGGAAAGAACTAACAACAGTAGGTTCTTTAAGCTTACTGGTTTTTGTGGAGGTTTTGGTAAAGTAAAGATGTGTACCAGAAAATGTATAGAAGTAGAGTATAAATGGTGAGAACTTACTGTTTTTTTATCTTACCAAATACCTTGATGAGTCCTTGTGCACTTCCTTTGAATTGATGAGCTCCCTTACAACCTTACACAACCCTATCTCTGCTTTCCCTTACTCACAACCTCTGCTACACGAAGCTCCCTCACCCTCTGTATATGCCTTAACAAGTTTTCACAGACTCCCTATGCTTTCCTTATCTTCCTCTGCTCTCACTCTCCCTCGACTCCCATGTAAACTCTCTCACTGCTCGACCTCCTAGATCACACCCTCAACCTCTCTCTGCTCTCTCTCTTATACTAAAACCCCAGAAATTCTAACCCTCTGTTGATTCTTCCCACCACGATTTCTTTCTTGGCTCAACCCAGTAATATATCCACCCTCCTGTACCACAATGGACCTTACCTTACATGACCCAACGGTAATAAATACGCAGACGGATGACACAAATGCAAAAGACTGATATACTCAGTTGACTCAGACCTTAATCAGTAGTTGGCAACTCAGGCTTTATGTCTGATACAAATTAAGAACCCATTTTCGGCAAGAGCTTCAAATGTTTTGTATAAGTCAAAATAGGGACGTTTTGAAGTTCAATTTGAATTGGAAAGGGTTAATAAAATATTTAATTTTAGTGTAGAAGGATTCTAGAACTCAATTCAAGGCAATACATTGAAAAATCAAGTTTTTACAATTTTTTCTCGCAGACCGGTCTAAGGACCGGCTTAGACATCGGTGGATCCGGTCAAACCCCGGGAAAACTTCCAGACACCCCGGGAAACCTCTGATAAATGCCGGCAATGCAAAAGGACAACCGGTATAGAACTAGGGAGAATGGAAATTTGACTAATCAAATGATCGAGTTAGGAGACCCATAATATACCAATTTGAAGCTAAGATCTCAAGATACACGCACATATATAACACTTATATTGTTGGTCAAAATGCGTGCCTTAAAATGGCAAATCAGTGAGTAAAAAAGTTGGTTAAGCACTTTGACATTTTCTTCTTTCTTAGTCTTGGTCTACCGGGAATATGGTGATGTTTTGTGGGAATTGAGAACACTTCTTATTCACTCATTTTATATTGTCAAAACATTTTTCTACATCATGCATAATTAATCATTTGCCTTACACATGTTCATTCATCCATTTCAACATTATTTATTCTTTAGACGATCCATTCATTTCTAATCAATTTTATAGCCCAAATCATGCATCCTAGACATATCCATTTGACGCTTAAGGCATCAACAAAACACAATCCTATCAAAACTACCATTCAAAAATTGATCTCTCATTCGATTACGCAAATAATTCTTACATAATCTTCATAGCGAAGAAAGCTCTCTCAACTGACGATGTTGCAACATGTAAAACTAATGCTAGTTTGGAAGTCGGTAATGAAGGAAACTAATTCATGGCACACATTATTTTTATCTCAGGTATATGCATGTGCATTATTTTTAAAATGTAGAGGGTGTGTTAGAAAATATTTATAAAGACTTGATTTTTTCTAAGTGTATGAATATTTCAGCCTCTAGGGCCTCTAGAGCTCCCTCGGAGCGTCTAGGCGCCGCGTATATTTCTCTGCACATTGTTTCCCGAGGCTATGACCTCCTGAGCACCCTCGAAGTAACTAGGCACCTTGTATATATCCATGTACATTTTTCCCGAGGCTAGCACACCCGGAGCGCCCCAGGATTGCCTAGGCAACGTGTATATTTCTATGCACATTTTTTCCCAAGGCTACTGCCCTCGTAGCGCCTCTGGAGTGCCTAGGAACTAGCCTAGCGCCCTCGGAGTGCCCTCGGAGAAAAACTCTATCTTCTTCATTTTCTTTCAAAGCATTTCATGTTGGAGTATTTTCCTTATTAATTTTCTCATGGAGTTTAAGTTAACTCAATTATGAGTGTTTTAGTAAGAACAAAATCTTTTCTTGTTCGAGTGTAAAATTTCTTTGAGAGAGTTTTTTTTCCACAAAATCTTTTCATCATAAAATCGTGGTGTGATTTGCCTGGTGTTTATTTGTCCAAGAGTTCTTGGAGACGACAGAGATTCGGAGATCAAGTGTGATGGCTCGTGGTATGTATAGGGTTGAAGAAGGTGTTCGGGAAATGACAACATGACTAAGGATTTAGTTATAGTGGTTGGTGAGCCATTCTATATTTCTTGTATGTTGAAACTTTTCAATTTATGCAAAAATCTTAAGATAGACCGTGATTTTTGTCTTAGGATTTTTCGACCCTAAGTCTTTTACACGTATATCGTTTGTACTTGTCTCTCTTTGTCATTTTTCATCATTCTATGTTTTGGTGTAATTTTAGATTTTAATTTTTAGCTTATTGGAATATTTAAAATCGAAAAACTCATCTATTATCCCCCCTCTAGATTAAGTTTATTGTTTCCGCATTTTTCAAATACAAAAAATAATAAAAAATATTCTAAAAGGCCAAATGAGAAAGTAAAATACATTTCTTAATAAATACTAGTATCAAAGAGACATTTCTTAACAAATATAAGAAGCAAATGTTATGCGTACGTACATGGAGTGCATACGCATACAAAGGGGACTTGGTCCCGCATTTTCGGGCCTCGGACGAAAGATTTGAATTATTCAAAAAATTAAAAAAAATGTTTTATAATATTTTGTAAAAAATCAGCTCATTCGAATAATTGTAATTATTTCATCTGTTTTACTTAGAAGTTAGGCCTAAATTGTGAATGAAAATGCAGATGTTTTGATTATTCGAATGAACTAATTTTTATAAGATAACATAAAATATATTTTTTTAAATTTTTTGAATGACTCAGATTTTTTGCCTGAGGCCTGAAAATGTAGACTTCGGGCCGCAGACCTTTTGTACGCGTACGCATCCCATGTGTGCAAGCATAGCAGGTCTTTGTGAAACTTGTCAAGACTTAGACAATGGGGACCCCCGTTCACCGATAACTCCATGTATTCTGCCGCCTGTATACATGGGGAAAAGGTACCACAAATTGACGGGAAACTTTAGATAGCTAATGTTTGTCGTTACATTAGAGTTTCAACGAGACGAGCAGAATTTGCACAAATTTGGAAAAGTTTATAACAAGATAAGCGGTGGCCTTGATTTATAAAAAGAGTGAGTTATCACTTTGACCCTCCCGCTACACACTGAGCGGAAAGTATTTTGACTACAAGAACTTGATGCATGTACATTTTGGAAGCTTTAATTCTTCATATTACCTCTTGACTCTCAAGTTCAAAAACATTTTAATCATTTATGATTTTCACTTATACTAAAAATATTTAACCATTTGTCATGATGAGCGAGTCTTGAGAGAGATAAAAATGAGCTCAAAAATAATAATGCAATTCTGAGTGATGACGCAATTTCTGACTCGAGTCCAACAATACTCTAGTCATGCACAAGTTAGATTAAATATCGGTGGGGTGCCGGTCAAAGCTATTCCGATGCCTAGGTTAGTCCATTGATGCAAAGAGAAAAATAGAAGCAAATAAGAGTAAATTTCTAAGTATTTTGTTTTGCGTACCTATCGTCGATGCCCCTATCAGAAGTTATATACCTCACGTTCATTAGGGGCACATATATCGTGATTCCATTTGACCTCGTAGGGACCCCTGTTTTAAATGGAGAATAGGCGGGAGCACCGCTGTTGGCAATCCCGTAGGATTAATGTTATAAATATCCATTGTAAATTGTCTTGTTGACGACATCTTTTGATTTAGCGATGTGTTGAGCTGGAATCTCCTGTAGGGAGACCAACCAAATGACGGTGACAAGCTGATTCAGCACATTCTGCTTCCCAAGTTCTTAGGCAGAGAGCTGTTAGCTCGACACTTCTTATCAGCTACTCCTATGCTCTTACTAAATAAGTGGAGTCCAATTTTGATAAAAGCATACTCAATGCTCTCCCGCCATTTTGGATATGTGAGGGCATTAAATAGACAAGACAAATAGTCACATCTTGGCCACATGGATATTTTTCAACCACATGCTGCGAGAATATTTGAGCGGTGTGGATTAGGCGGCGACTCGCCTACCTAGGATGGAAAGCGTTCACATCCCTGTCGTTTCATTTGAGAAAATAGATACTGCGGCACCCTCTCGGGAACTGGTTCGAGTATCCCAATTCCATTTCTTAGGTACGCCCTTTCTTCATCGTCTTCGACACTTCTACCTAGCTCTTGGGAATCATGTCAGAGTTGGCTCTTCAAGAACATAGAGTTATAGAACACACAACATCAATTAGCAAGAACACATAATAGGAGGAATCTATCATGGGCCATGGCACTAATATTTTAGTGATAAAGGGCTCCAATCCTGGAGATGAACTTGTAGGAACCTCAAGCCAATCATATGCCCATTCTTATCCCAGACCAAAATTCAGTTGTTCTGCTATCGCTTATCCTTCCGTTTTAGATTCTGACGACCTGATTACCATACATCGCTGGTTCCAAATCCCGGAAACTGTCCATCTCAAAGTTCTTGACTCTGACGGAAGGGCTTGCTACTATTATTCTAACGAGAAATGCATTTATCAAGATGCTTTGGAGGCTGGTTTATGCCTCCCTTTCCCAAGGATTGTTGGACAAGTCCTTTCGAAATTTGGCCTCGCCCCTAGGTAATTGGCCCCCAATGGGTATACACTTCTCATCAACTGTGCCATTCTATGGATAGCTATGTCTGATGATCAGAACCCTCTGATGGTGTCCACGTTCTGCAACTTGTTCGTGATTAAGGAAGTGCCCCAAACCAAAGCGTAGTGGTACTTTAGCAAGAGGCCACACTCCCATGTCATGGTCGGCAAGCTGCCCTCTTTAGTTAGAGAGTAGAAAGATAAGTTTTTCTTTGTTAGTGGTTCTTGATGGGAGTTCTATAGCTGGGAAGACGAACCCACTCCTCGTATACAGAGGAAATGGAGTATTCCATCATCTCAATGTGAGAATTGTCATGTTACTTTGGTCAGTTTCGCCTTCTCCTCCAGCCCTGTTTAATTTTAATACTCTCTTTTTTATGATCCAGTTCGGTTGAAGATGACAGTTTATTCGGAGGAAAAGGACGAGATTAAGTGTGCTAAGGAGTACGATATTCACGAACCAGATAAGCTCATAACCTCAAAAAGCCTTTTAGCTCACTTTCTTGGCCCAGAAGTTGGAAGTGAGGCCTTAGCCCTAGAAAGAGATTAAGTTTTATATGCTTCATTATCACCTTTAGGTAGCCATTGAAAGTGGTATATCAAAAGCAACTTTGGCCTAACGCATGAGAATATATAGATAGAGAGTGTGTGGGACATATGTTTTTCTGATGTCCCTATAATTGTCTTTTCTTTCATGTGCTTGATGAGAGAGTTATCTCTTTTTCCCTGACTAGCATTATATGCTTAAATGCATTATATATGCTCATGTCTCCATTATTTGCCCCACATGTCATATAAGTTATTTAGTGCCACACGTATTGGACAAATGGCATGTTCAAGTTAAAATTGAATTATGATTAAGAAGATACACTATGCTTGAAAATATAAAGATATATGAATTGCATAAGATATATGCATAATTTGGAAACATATCCATTAAGTTGATTTGGACTTTGAAAATTAAGATATAAATAAAATTGAATTAAGTTAAAGATTGAATAAATGAATTAAGGTTTGAATTGAAAGTACATAATTGATTTTACAAAATGATAAATGGTTTAAAAGATGCATTTAAAGTTGGTGTGTGTGGACAAAATGTCATAGGGTTGATACATGCATTCCCAGAATTTCAAGGTTGAATTTTCGGTAGAAGAGGATGGCAGAAGTCCCAAATTCCCACATACATAGTCCAACTTCTGGTAGACCATGTGTTAAAAAAAGGAAAAGTTGCACTTCGGCCTGCTGTGGAACCGGTAGCAGAACTGGTAGCAGGATCAGTAGAAGAACTGGTCGCACCGGCCCTTCTGCCGATGGATCCACAAGTCGCGCGAGTTTGCAGAAAATAAAAAATTGGATTTGATGATTTGGAGCCTTAAACGTTTAAATTGATTTACACAAAATAAATTACATTGTGTATATGGATCATACAAATGGTTGGGTGTAATTTTCGTAGCCTATAATGAGGTCAAAATAATTAATTTTGAATGATTGCTTTCATATTTCCATTCTTGGCTCACATGAGCTTCTGAGACAAAATGCCTCAGCTGAATCCGTTTCACATTTTGAGCATTACAACTCTGATTGTCTTAGTCTGTAATGTGCATTGATTCAGTGGTTCAGACCAAATTGAATCATGCCTTGGGTACAAAAAAACATTTGTCTTGTTTTATTTCTTTGCCCGTTGGTTGTGATTGCATATATTATGTTGGGTTATACAGGTGAAGAGTGAGATAGAGAAGAGAGGATACAGATAGAGGAGGAACATAGAGAGTCTCCCACTCCAAAAAATTGCACCACCACCACCTCACCCTCATATGCTATCCTAGGTAAACAATCTAATGTGAGTCTGTGAGTGTGAGTGTATGTGTTGGGTTGAGGAAGAAGAAGAGAGTGCTGAGAGAGAACTACGGCCTACTATCCTAACCCTTTCTTCTCAGCCCTCCATTCCAGAACCCTTCTCTGTAAACCATCTACTGTGAGTGTCTACCTTAACCTCTCTGTGAAGAAAAACAAACCAGTCATTGGTTCTCCTTATGCTACTATTGACAGATTTCGGGAGACTTCTACTTGCAAGCATATTTGGTAAACTCATTCCTTGCCTCAAGTAGATCAACTTTCATTTTGTGCTTCATCTATGATCAAACGGCCAATGTCATACTTGTATGTTCATACATCTAGTTTAGGCCATAATCCTTGTATAAAAGTTTTACTTTTCAAAGTCTTGCATGTCTTTGTTGATTGAGCCTAAAGGTTCTTATTGTCGACGACCTTCCTGAGTACAAGATCATCTACCTTAAAGGTTCTTGGCCGTATCGAGAAGCTAAAGCTCCGGGCCATTCCATTTTAGTAGGCTGCTATTATGATCCTTCTCGTGTCCCTTCTTTCCTCGGCAAGATCCAAGTCTCTTTCCATTGTTGCATTGTAGGAGTCTTCCTCGAATGACTGGGTTCTGATGGTCGGTAGGCCTGCTTTAAGGGGAATTATGGCCTCCATGCCAAAGGAAAGTGATAAGGGCATCTGCCTGTCGACCGACAAGGAGTTGTATGGTAGGCCCAAAGAACACTATGATGTTCTTTGGACCATTTTCCATTTGCCTCCTGGAGCCTCTTCTTGGTTCCACTATCGATAGTTTTATTTCTTGCTTTTGCCTGTCTGTTGCCTTGAGGATAGTAGGGGGTAGAGTTGTAGAGTTTGATCAAGTGCTCGACATAGAAGTTAGTGAATAAATCCCCTACAAATTGAGTACCATTGGCTGAGATGAAGGCATAAGGCATGCCGAAGCGGGAGACTATATTTCTACACTCAAAGCGCTTGGTGTCCTTGTCCTCTATGGTGACGAGTGGTTCAGTCTCAACCCACTTGGAGAAGTAATCAGTTGTTGTGATGAGGAATTTGTATCCCCCTGAGGCCATAGGAATCTTACCGATGATGTCCAATACCCATTGAGAAAAGGGCCACATACTGGTGAGAGGAGTGAGCTCTTTGGTAGGTTGTCGAATGATTGAGGTGAACCTCTGACACGTGTCACCTTTTCTTACCATCGTTTATCCATCCTCTATCATCTTTGTCCACTAATATCCCTGTGAGACGGCTCTGTGCGCTAGTGATTATCTTCCTGTATGGACACTACAGTTGCTAGAGTGGAGTTCGTGCAGAACACCTTCGGTCTATGAGGGGTGCACACAGAGGAGGTACAATCTGGAGAAAGATCGCCGATAGAGTTTGGTATCTGGAAATATCTAGTACCATGCTGACTTGTGCACTATTTGGTGGATCATTTTCTTATCTTCGGATAGGGTCCCATCTTTTAGGTAGAAAATGATAGGGTCCATCCAACTTAGGTCTTGGTCTATATAGAACATTCCTCCAACTTTCAGTAGATCAATGCTAGGCTGGTCTGGGCTCTGAATGCTAATTGTCCTCTGGTATGCTGCTTCGGCTCTTGAGGCTATCCTTATGAGGGCGTCAGCATGGGAATTTTGTTCCCTACTGACTTGGCAGATCTGAACTTCGTTGAAGTTTTCCAGTTTATCTATTGCCTTCTGTATGTAGCTTTGTGGTGGCTGAAGTTTCAAGATTTACCTTCCTAACATACGGACCTCTGAAGGTTGAATCGGTAGTAGTGATCCGGGACGAGACAGTCGTTGTTGGGGATGACCGATTGTGCGGGTCCCTACAAAGACAAAAGAGGGATCCACCTGTTGGGCTCCTCCAAAACAAGGGTTAGTGTCTGCCGGTCGGTTGTGGCCGACGGGGCCTCCGAAGCTTAAGTTAGTTTCGATTTGAGAAAAGAAACAGAGAGAAAGTGAGGCCAGACGTTAGGTAGACGGGGAGCAGATCCCATGAACAGTACCCAAATGGGGTATTTATAGGGATAGGTGCTCTTTAGGGTAAGATTTGGTACGTGGGCCGCACATTATGGGCTACCCCGTGCGGTATTTGACCCGAATAGTGCACGTGTTTGGCCAATGTGGGCCGGTGCGGACAATGGGCCGGGTTAACCGTACGGATTGGGGAAAGAGAAGGCATGCGTGGTGCGCATTACCAGAGGTCAGGCCGAAGGGATGCCCTTACGCTATGAGTCGGTCAGCCGGGAGCAATGTTTCGTCACAAGACTGGTGAACGATGCTCTACCGACCGGTTTAGTAGCCGGAGGAGTCAACTTTGTTTGGCCTACCCATATTTCCGGAGCGTGTTGTCGAGGGGGGTGTCAGGCGGTATTGAGGCCTAGCGAAGGGCCATGAGAATAGCGATACCAATAGATATGATAGATCCAGAGCGTGGTCTGGACTTGTGCCGGATCCGACCCCCTAGAGCTAAGGTCCGGCTACCACAATAGCCCCTCAATCCTTTCCAGCTCAGCTGGGAAGGATTGATCATGTAGGGCCGGACACTTTGCTCCGGTGGGGTGGTCCGGGCACAGTAGATGCTGACATCTGACAGCATCAGATAAATAACGGCTAAGATGTCAGTGATTTGCCACGTGGTGGCATTTGGTTCGCTGGTCAGATGGTACCTCTTCGGTACTTGTGAAAAATTTTAATGTTTGGCAGCTGTGTTATGTACCTGGTTGAAGCCTATATATAAGCTATTGAGGTTGGATGCACGGGACTTACGTTTGAACAGAGAGATCCTCCAGAGAGCTCTTCATCCCTTCAGCAATTGTGCTTTCGCAATTGGCATGGACGAGGTGATTGATTTGGTTTCTACTTCATCTCACTCTGATTTGGACCCATTATTCCAACCAGCTCCAGGAGAGCTTACTCTTGAGGCTAGCTCTAAAACGTCGCCTCTGGCTGTAACTATTACTCATGGGGCCTCTTCCTCGAGGCAGCCCCAAGTTGATGGCCGAACCAACATCGTCCGACACTTTTCGGACGAAAACGAACCCACATACGTGGCCCTAGGTGGCCGGCCAAACAGAGCTCTAGGGGGGCCGGTCAGGGCAGTTGGAGATCCACCCTGCCCCTGACGCAGAACGCAGCAGAATGGGAAGCGGAAAGTGAAGGTCGGTTCAGGTAAACTGAATCCGAGGTGAAGGATGGACAGATTTTGAATGAAATCTGGTAGAAGCGGACAGATTAATACCGTAATCTGTAGGAGAATGATCGGATTAATACCGTAATTCGGTAGAAGAGCTAGAAATCCACCTAACCTGCACAGGAATCCACCTGAGATGAGAGAGAGACGAGCTCACTTTCGGAAAAATGGTTTTGAAATTATCAAAAGCTATCTGTATCTTTACATCATTTGGTTTATATAGCCACTAAGGAAAATAAGAAAAGAAAACCCTAAAATGGGTGGCGGCTAATACAAACAAAAAGGAAAATGTAAAATGATTACAAAATGTACAATCCTTAACAGATTCTGAAAAGTAATAACAGAATGTCAGAAGATGTAGGGTGGTCCCTGTGAGGTCTCATTCCAGTGGCTGTGCAGGAAAGCGTCCGAGCTAAGGTGCAGTTGAGGCCGTGCTGACGTAGGTTGTCGTGCCAAACTGGTACGAGCTGGACTGGCCGGGCCGAAGTCCTTGGGGGAAGTGCGGCAAGTATGACAGCTCGGCATCTGGTGTGCGGGCATTTGGTGTACGGGGTGGCAGCTTGGCGATGAGTGTAGTCTGCGTGTTTGGATGAAAAGAGGGGGTAGGTTGCTCGGCTGGAGCTAGGGGCTGCTCAGCAGCTCCACTGAAGGTACATGTAGACCATTGTCCTACATCAGGCTCCCCCACCAAAGATGAACCCGTCCTCGAGTTTTCTAAGTGTTCCGGCGGGTGGTAATCGATTAGATCTCCGACGTTGAAAGTGTTTGAAATGTTCAAATTACCAAGAAGATCCACCTTGTAAGCATTGTCGTTGATCCGGTTGAGGACTTTTTAGGGCCCCACTCTTTTCATCTGCAACTTGCCATACGTACCCAATGGGAACCTGTCTTTTCGGAGGTGAACCATAACCAGGTATCCCTATTTGAACTTGTACTTGGCATTTGATTCTTCTAGCCTGGTCTTGGTGTCAACGAGTGTGTGGATGGCTTCTGCAGCTCGATACTCGGCAGCTCGGCTAGCTCCTAGCTGAGAAGGAAAAAGAACAAGATCCAGAGTATGAGTAGGAACATGGCGATACACAACCTGGAAAGGAGTGTGGCCTGTGGATCTATTGATGGTGTTGTTGAAGGCAAACACAGTTTGGGGCAACTGGAGGTCCCACTGCCTGGACTTGTCTCCAGCTAAGCATCGCAACATATTGCCGAGTGTGCAGTTGACGACTTCCGTCTGGCCATCAGTCTGAGGGTGACAAGTGCTACTGAACTGGAGGCTGGTTCCAAACTTAGCCCACAATGTTCTCCAGAAGTGACTGAGAAACTTGTTGTCCCTGTCCGAGGTAATGGTTTTGGGCACGCCGTGCAGACGGACAATCTCTTTGAAGAAAAGGTTAGCAATGTTGGAGGCATCATGAGTTTTCTGCAGGCCACAAAGTGCACCATCTTCGAGAATCTATCAACCACTACCATGATTGAGTCTGTAGCTCTCTTGGTTCTGGGCAATCCGAGCACAAAATCCATGGACAGGTCTTCCCATGGTGCCTCAGGAACAGGCAATGGAGTGTAGAGTCATGTGTTCTGGGTCTGTCCCTTAGCTGTTTGGCAGGTGTATCACTTCTGAATGAATCGACCAACATCTCGCTTGAGCTGGGGCCAATGATACCTATCCTCCACCTGTTGGATAATCTTATCTCGGCCCACATGTCCTCCAAGTCCTCCACGGTGAACCTCTTTGATTAGCAACTCCCGTAATGATGATTTGGGAATGCACAGCCAGTTTTCTTTTAATAAATACCCCTCATGGATAAGGAATCCATTCAATCCTGTCTTGCTTAGCTGGCATTGGGACCACAAATCCCGAAAATCTTCATCTTCCTCGTACAACTCCTTGAGGAAATCAAATCCCACCAGTTCTGTGCGGGCAATGGCAAGAAGGGATGTTTTGCGGCTCAGGGCATCGGCAGCTCGGTTAGAGGTTCCCGCGGTGTGCTTTAAGACGAACTTGAAATCTTGAACACGGGCAATCCATCTGGCGTGCTTCCGGTTAATGGTAACTGAACTGTTCAAAAATTCCAGGGCCTTGTTGTCAGTGTGAAGCACGAACTCCTGATGGATGAGGTAGTGCTCCCAAACTCTCAGAGCTTGGATAACTGCGTAGAGCTCCAGCTCATAAGCAATCCAATTCTTCCTTGCCTCACTTAGCTTCTCGCTGTAGTAAGCAACTGGTCGGCCCTCTTGGGATAGGACATCTCCAATACCAATGTAACTGGCATCCGTGTGGACTTCAAATAACTTGCTGAAATCGGGAAGAGCTAAGGTTGATGCTGAGGACAGCTTCTTCTTGAGCTCGGCAAAGCTCTGCTCGGCATCAGCGGTCCATTCAAATTGCTTCTTCTTCAGGCACTCTGTCATTGGTGCCGCAATGGTGATGAAATTCTTTATAAACCTCATGTAGAAGGTAACCAATCAATGGAAACTCCTCACATCGTGTGTGGATGTAGGGGTTGGCCACTCTTGAATAGCCCTGACCTTTTCTTGATCAACTGTCAGCCCATCCGCGCTGACCACGAAGCCCAAAAACACTAGGCTGTTGGTCAAGAAACTACACTTCTTCAAGTTGATGTAAAGGTGGTTGTTTCTGAGCAGTACCAAGACCTGTCTCAGGTGCTGGTGATATGCTTGCCGTCTTTGGCTATAGATCAGAATATCATCGAAATAAATAACAACACAGGATCCAATTAGAGGTTGGAGTACCTGAGTCATAAGTCGCATAAATGTACTTGGGGCATTGGACAACCCAAATGGCATCACAAGCCACTCGTACAGGCTATCCTTGGTCTTGAAGGCTGTCTTCCATTCATCTCCTGGGCGGATTCTGATCTGATGATAGCTACTCTTCAGATCTAGCTTCGAAAAGATTGTAGCTCCTTCCAGCTGATCCAACATATCCTCAAGTCGGGGAATATGGAAACGGTATTTGATGGTAATCTTGTTGATAGCTCGGTTGTCAACACACATTCTCCAACTTCCATCTTTTTTTGGTGTGAGCAGTGCGGGCACTGCACATAGGCTCATGCTTTCTTGGAGAAATCCCTTTCTGATCAGCTCACTGATCTGGGTCTGCAGCTCGGCATGCTCTGTTGGGCTCATCCGGTAGTGCGGCAAGTTGGGGAGACGAGATCCTGGGATCAAGTCTATCTGGTGCTAAATGTCCCGTGCTGGGGGTAATCCGTCTGGAAGATCGGCTGAGAGGACTGATCTGAACTCTTCAGCAAGGGGTGTTAGCTCGGCAGGTACGCTGGTCGGCGGTGAGCTTTCTCCCTTTACTACCACTACATGCACTTCATGCTCTTCCAGCTCCTCTTTTCCCAACTCTGGCACTACTAGCAAGGTCTTGCTTGCAGTGCGGGTCTCCTTAGGTTTCTGACCTCCCATGGGAACCAAAGTAATCTTGGTCCCGTGTTGTATGAATGAGTAAGTGTTGAGACGCCCATTGTGGGTAGACCCCACATCAAATTTCCAAGGTCGGCCTAGCAGCAGATGGCAAGCTGACATGTCTACCACATCACATATCACCTCATCTTTATACTTCTGACCAATGGAATGTTGTACCGTACAGAGTTCACTAACCTTGACTTCTCCTCCGTCATTAATCCACCCAATCTTGTACGGATTGGGGTGAGCTTCTGTCTTCAGCTGCAGTTTATCCACCATAGTTCGGGAAACTATATTGTCGGTGTTTCTTCCATCAATAATCAGCTCGCACACTCTCTGTCCAACTGTGCAGTGAGTGCGAAAGATGTTGTGCCTTTGAGTCTCAGCTTCTATCCTAGGAGAATACAGCAATCTCCGTACAACTAAAATCACTCCCTCATCAGCTTCCACCACTTCCTCTTGATAGAACTCTTGGGTCTGGTCTTCTAACAGTTCTTCTTCGTCATCTCCTTGTAGAGCAAGGTTGGCAACTCGTTTGTTCGGGCAATTGTTAGAGCGATGACCCGACTCTCCACACCTGTAGCACTTGATAGGTTGGGAAGATGGTGTGTAACGGCTTGGTGAGACCTTCTGGGGTGCAGAAACCTGTTTACTGCCTTGCCGCGCTGGTTGAGCGGCACTTGAACTTCCTGCGACTGTTCCTCCGCTTGCCGCGCTGCCACTAGTCTGACCAGGCAGCTCACGTTTTCCACTTGATACTTGTCCTCCTGCCGCGGTCCTACTGAATCTTTGGGTTCCCACGTTGGCTATAATACCTGTATTGGGAATTAAGGTTATAATTGAGGTTTAAGAATAATTTGGGATTTAGTTAAAAGGTTTATTTTAAAGTTGGGGTCAAAATAAAAAGATTTAAAAATTTTAGAAATTCTGGCCCTAGATATCGGTATCTAGGCTTAGCCAGATACCGGTATCTTAGGTGGTTCTGGCAGCCGGGAAGCCAGAAACCGATTTATTAGAGGTATCTTGGGGATGACCTAAGATACCGATATTTTGGAAGACCAAGATACCGATATCTAAGGCCTGTTGCAGAAAAGTCCATAGCGATGGAACCGAAGAGTCTTGTGTTGAGAAAAGCATATTGATTGTGCGTATGGGAAATAGATTTACAGGTGTTTTATGAGAACCAAAGCTAATTAGTATCATTGGAAATCTTAGCAAACATTGATGATAGAAAAATTGGTAGATGTGTATTTAGCATAGATTGTAACGAATGTATATTGTATAAATAACCTCATGGATTTAGAATTTGGAGGTGTTGCAAATTATTGAGGCCTACCACAGTTTAATGAGAGAGATTCGTGAGAGTGAGTGCTGGTCAAGCTTGTGCAGTGAGTTGATCGAAGGTTTGAGGCTGAGCAGTGAGAAAGGAGGATTGATAGAACTTAGTTTCGGTATAATCTTTGGAATTTTATTCCTGTTGAATAAGGTAACCGAATGAAATTCTAAAAATACAGTGTTGTAGCATTTTGTCTCTAGTTTCTGTGTATGAATTTTGAAGTCAATCGGTGTTCATTTGATAGGGTAATTTCGTGTTCAAACAAGAGGTGGTCAGATTGGAGGAGAACCCATTCGACGGAAACTTAGGGAATTTAATTCGAGCTACTGAGGTAATATTTTAGAAATCCGATTCGGTTAAGTTGTTTTAATTCATGTCTAGTATCTGTGGTTAAAATTTGAGGAGTTTTGGTGATGTTTTGAGTGAAAAATCGAGAAAATAAGTTTTGAATCAAAACCCTACGTTCTGTTAAAGTTTTGTCAAATTTTTGGAGAAGATGACCTTAGATACCGATATCTTGGTCATCAATATATCGATATCTTGGTCCAGACCCTAGAAACCCATGTTGAAATCGATGTCTTGGGTCCTGCTTAAGATACCGATATCTTGAGTCTCGGGAGAAAAATGAAATTTTTGGAAAAATGTAAATTTTGGAGTTTTATTTAAGAAAAAGGCAGAGAATATTATTTTAATAATATTTCCATATTTTTAAGTGTTAGAGGAGCCATTGGGAGTTTTGGAGGAATCATCAAAGGTGAGTACTCTAGTCTTATATGAATTTGAGTAAAGTATATGATGTAATTATATTCAGTAAATACTATGAAGACATATGGAGTAAATATGTAGAATCAACCTACAAATTATGAGGAAGATAAAATATTGTGAATCTTATAAATATGCGGTGAATCTCAAAGATTATGAAGAATGTATTTAATCAAGATGGAATGTTATGAATAATATACTTCCAATAGTCACACGTCAAATCTTGAAGACTTGTGAAGAATATTGAAAGGTGTAATGTGGTGAGCATGTGATATACATAGAAATAAAAATATGATTTAAGTCACCTAAATAACAATCTCAAAGAATCTCAGTTATGAAGAGAATTGTGAACAGAAGGATATGTATGGAAAGATGTATATAAAATATACAGAAAGCAAATCCTTATAATCCAATAGTATTCAATAAAAGACTATGAAGAATATGGCAGTGAAATCCTTGTGAATATATTGAATCCAATAATATTCAATATAAAGAATATGGCGAATATCATGTATCCAATGAATGTGCTCAATGAGATCACTGAAGATGAATTATTATGAATATCAATAATTGTGGTAACCTGTTTCTGCCGGAGGGTTCTCTTCGGCTGCTGAGCCATCAGGTGTAGGAAGTCAGCTTCGTCCGGTGATTGGCGTGGTCCCTACAAACAAACAAAGGGGTCCTCCTGCTTGGCTCCTGCAAAACAAGGGTTAGTGCCCGCCGGTGGGGTTTAACCAACGGGGCCTCCGATGCTTAAGTTAGCAACTGTTTGGGAAGATAAAGCAGTAATCGAAGGAGGACGGATGGTAGCGATCGGAGATCAAAGGTCAGGATCCGGACCAGGATCCCTTGAACAGTACCCATAGGGGGTATTTATAGGGAGATGTTGGCTTGGGGCTCACGAATATTGAGTGGGCCGTACGTCGAGGGCCCGAAAGTGGGCCTGAATGGTTGGTGGATCGGGTTAAACCGTACGGATGGGGAATAAAAATGGATTCCCCAAGAAAGGACAGGTTGGTGACCCTCTGGACTGATCCGGTCCGCTCGGAAGGAGGCCTCGAGTATGAGGGGGCTGCCGACAGTTGCTGTCCGGATTAATATGGTCGGCCTAAGCATTGGCCCTCCGGCACTGGTTAGTCTTTGCTGGCCGAAACCTAGGTGATGATTTCTTTATGGTGGGTTCTGCCTTGAGCGTGGGTCCGGTCACCACAATAGCCCCTCAATTTTTCCCAAGGTTTCGGGAAAGATTGAAATAGGTCAACCGGACGGCATGCTCCGGGAGGCAGACTATATTGATTTCTTCGACGTCACCTATGATGTCACCTGACATCCGTCAGGACATTGGATTAGGCTCGTCTGTCAGGGGGCGCCACGTGTCGTCCTCCGATTCGCGGGTCAAACTGACTGCATCGGTAAGCGTGCCAAATTATTAATGTTAACAGCTTTGTCCCGTACCTGGGGGAAAAACCTATAAATAGGTCCGCTTAGCAGGATCTTCGGTACTCTGTTTTGTGCGTAAAAGGCCTTCGGAGAGCTTTATATCCTTCGGCAACCTATATTGTTCTGCTTGTCATGGATCAGACAATTGACCTGTCTTCTTCCTCATCGCGCTTTGAGCTGGATCCGTTGTTTCGGCCGACTCCCATAGAACTTACTTCTGAATCAAGCTCAAGGATGACTCCAGCCACTGCTGCCACTCCCGGAGCTTCTTCTTCGAGGCGTCCTCCTGCTGGGGATCGGGCTAATATTGTTCGGCATTATTCTGATGAAGCTGAACCATCGTATACGGCCACAGGAGGACGATCGGCACATGCCCTAAGAGGGTCGCACAAGAGAGCTAGCGACGAGTCCTGCCCTTACCTTAGCTACTTCAGAGGAGGGATCACTGAGTTTGAAGAGTTCTCCCGCCGTTACGAGATTCCGGACACGGTGACCTGTGCAGAGGTTGGGTCACTGGTTACATACTCGGAGGATCATATTACAGTGCCGTTGATGGCCGTGACCGAAGGTCAACTGAAATTCCCACTATCCCTGTTCATCCGGTCGTTTTTACATTGGTTTCATCTTGCGCCGAATCAGCTATCGGTGAACTGTTACCGGACCATAAGTTGCATCAGGGTTTTGTGTGAAAGGCATAACCTTGAATTCTCTATGCCGGATCTCATGGGTCTGTTTGCATTATCTCGCAATCACTCTTCTGGTCGGTACTTTTTTACTCCTGGGAAACCATACGGCGACGTCTTCCTGAGGTTGCCGGACTCGGAAAAGTAGGGGAACATTCACCTTCGAATTTTTGGTGAATATCGCTTCGGACCGGATGAGGATCACCGATACCCTATCCCAACTGAAGAGGGAAGGCCTGATGTATCGACGATATCCAAGCATCTGAGATCCATGTCGTCTCCTGCCCGGATCGCCGCCCTTGTAAAATGTGAAGAGAGGGATGCTCCCACCCTTTTAGGGTATGAGCCGACGTATAACAGCTTTCTGGAGGACCGGAGGGCGAGAGGGAAGAGGAAGCTGGGAGAGCATCCGGCCGCACCAGCCCCGGTCCGGAGGCGACTGACAGTATTGGAATACTTTGAGCAGATGAAGGCTCCGGGTGGTCCGATGCCTGAACCACCGGAGACGGATGCTGATGGGATCCCTGCGCAAGCTAGGGCTACTGACACACCAGTGGAAGCCCCTGCCGAAGGCCAACCGAAGCTTCTTCCCGTTAAAGAAGAGCCCATAGAGGAAGAAGAAGTTTCGGAAGGCAAGAGGTACACGCTCCGGGTGCCCCGCCGCACCTTCGTCGCAGGCCCCCCTGAGCCATGGGCCCCCTAATTTCAAAAAAGTTGGTGGTAACGTTGTTCTTACAACGGACGGCGTTACTGTCGACCCGAAGGTCGCATATCCTCTACTCCGGGCGCTGCAGCTTCCGGTTGATATGAATGCTATGCCGACCGCGATAGAAGATATGTATGATTATGCCGGCTCAAGTCTCATAAAGGTACCTCCCCCTTTCATTTTGCCGGACATCTGGTGGATATTTATCTGATGACCCTTTGTGAATCTACAGGCTTGCCAGAGCCTCTCCGGTTTGTACAGGGCCAGTCAAAAGATACTACGGTCGTCGTACAAATGGATCCGGCATATGGACCAATTGAAAG